>JAFIRS010000408.1:697500-753466 GCA_018342105.1 Gonioctena quinquepunctata
TGATGCGCCCTCTGTGGAGTAATTGTAATGTATCTCCTCTCAATAAGTAGAACCACTAATACCATTCAATATATTCCATGTCTCATTGTTTCACATCAAACTGTTCAAAAGTTGTCGAGGTAAGGGTACCATTTAGATCCGCACTTATATTTGACATTTCAAATGCATATTGTTGAAAAAGTTTGAACAAAATTCAAAAAAAATAAGATGGTTGAAAGGAGAATTGAACTATATGTTCAACGATGTGCCACTTGACCCCACCCATGCTATTTGAATTTTTTAAGTTGATATACCCCCACGCCATCTATCGAGCAATCACCATGTCTTTAATTTCGAAGAGTAGTATCGGTAATATCATTCAGAACAGTTTTCATCCCATTGTTTTTTTTTTTTTTATGTTCTGGTTCCCACGAAAAGGGATATCCTGTAATGTTCAGAGAACATCGTGGGAACCTAGGGAAAGAAGGTAGGAGTTGGTGTTCTTCTTAAATTTCTGAAGGTTGTATGCCTCGGGGAACACCTCCCTAGGCAATGAGTTCCAAAGCCTCGCTGTTTGTTGGATGAACGAGTCTTTGGAAAGTGATGTTCTGCAGGTCTCCAAAGTGACCACGAAAGGGTGTGATGACTGAACTTGACGGGTTAATCTCGAAGAGACTGCCAAAGCAGGAACGATTGTTGATATTTCAGAAGAGCATCGCCCATGAAAATATCTATAAAATAGAGACAAATCGTCAACTTTTCTACGGTGTTCCAGACAAGTGAGCGAGTTTGTAAGCGAGGCATCACCGACGAGACGAATTGCCTTTTTTTGGACAGAATCCAATAGCCTCAGGATATGTTTAGGTGCCGCACTCCAAATATGGGAACAGTATTCCAGGACAGGTCGGATCTGTGCCTTATAGATCATAAGCAGCTGACTGGGGGTGAAATAGCTCTTGGCACGAAACAAAAAACCAAGTTTTTGGGATACACTTCTGGCAATGGACCTCACGTGATTTTCCCAGGAAAGGTTATTGTGTGATTTTCCCAGGAAAGGTTATTGCTGATAGTAATACCAAGCATCGATATGGATGGCTTCAGTGGTATGGTTACTCCTGACAAAGTTATGTTAGGCACAGTGAGATCGGCTTTTCTAGAGAAAAGACATGCTTGTGTTTTGTTTGCATTGAATTCTACTAAGTTATTAGATCCCCATTCGAAAATTGTTGCTAAGTCCATATTTATATTATTGACATTTCTTCCTCGTTCATTTCTGGTTTCACGGGCTGATATAGGGGCCCTGGAAGAGAAAGCGGTATGGAGGGTACTATCATCGGCAAAGCTGTTGAATCGTTCAAAAGTTAACAAAGGGGTGGGGGGACTATAAAAAGCCGCACTGTATATTCCACCATCTTCGAAGGAAAACCCATCATTCACAAATCGGTCACTTGAAGACATCGAAATAACTCATAACAGCTTAGCGGAAGCCATAAACTTGAAAATTTGCTGGTCCCGACATAATCTTAGTGTTATTCATAAAACAATGCAAAAACAATTTAGTGCCCCCTCTAACCCATATTCATAACCTATCTTTTAGGCATGGTATTTTCAATTCTAAATGGAAAACCGCCCACATTATTCCAATCCACAAAAACGGTGATAGACACAACATCAGAAACTATAGACCTATCAGTAAATTATGCATATACGAAAAACTTTTCGAAAAGATCATTCACAATGAAATTGTGAATAAATGTAAAGATCTAATAATTCAAGAACAATACGCATTTTTTCCCCTGAGATCAAAAGAAACAAATCTGATAACTTCAGGTTCAGGTGGATGTCATTCACTTCAGAAAGGCCTTTGACAAAATCAGCCACAAAATTTTACTAACTAGGCTTGCGGCGGTTGGTATCAGTTTTTTCATATTGAATCATATGTCTCTGCAAGCATCAGAAGACGAGAAACATCACAAGTTTAAGTATAGATCAATACAAATCAACACTGCTACAAAAAAATAGGAGTAAACATTGAATGTAGAAGATTCACGAACAAATAGAATGCTTCTGGTTTTGATGAAATGAAATTAAAAGGAAATTCAAAATTGCTGCAATCACCTGCCACTTTATTGTTCCTGGGGATGAATTCATCAACAGATAGGAAAAATGTTGGAAACCCCACATCAAAATATCGAAATTCTTTCACGATATGCGAGAAAGAGGCAGATCGACCCATACATTTTCAGTATTTCGTACATTTACCTACTTGAAAGTTGAAATTGTAGAATTGTCATTGCTTTTGACCATTTCACAGCCTCACGTGCGGCATGGTTGGGTTATTGAAAAATTCCGAGTCAATAAATGAAGCTATAAAAATGATATCTTACCAGCAGACACAAATATTTCACATGTGACACTCAACACTCAAAACTTCTACTTCTAAACCTATATAAATTCCCGTGAAACGATGATTATCGATGTACCCGCGACTTCGAGTACCTGAGTCAGAGTTAGGACAGTTCCCAGAAACGTTCATACTGCGATCCCGAACATGTATATTGAATTGGAGGGAAATTCATTGATTGGTTCAAGCGTCGTTTGGGATGGGGGAGGTGGAGTGGTGAAGTTGAATCTCAGCATTCAAACAAGGCACTCGGATATTGACATTAAAGCCAAGCACATTGGGTGATGTTGAGAATAATTGATCGATGAATAGAGTAGTAATATCAATGAATGGGTGTATTGGCTGATGTTTCCAAGCATTGAGAAAATGATGTCCCACTGTACTGAGGCCATTGAGCATTGAACCATACCCTGACGTATTGTTACAAGGAAGTGTGATGATTAATGGTACATAGTATCAATTACCTCATGTTAGTTTGCCAATGCATTTGGTTCCTTGATATAAGGCAAATTTTCGTAGTGAAAATGATTTCAACATTACATTAATCATGAAATTTTCTTTATTGGAATGATTTCGTTGATTATTAATTTTTTTCCTTCAATCATTAGTGGTCATTGATATCAGGTCCAATATTGCTTTCTATGTAACATTGATTGTTTGAACCCATTCGCAATATTGCGAACCTGAACATTCCATCTCGAAAAACAACAACGCTATAGTGGCAACCTGAGTGTTTGACAAGAGACGGGTTCAGAAGTTTGGATCCGCAAATGATCTATTGGATATAACAAACGATCATCAAACCCATGGTCCTCTATTTCTCATAAATAGGGTGGCCAAACATCCAACAATACTGAGCACAAACCAAGCTGCATAAAGTGCCGCTCGTAGCCTGTCTGGTGGTAATCACGGCCAATATTCATATGCCCAACCGCGGCATTGGAAGTAATGCTGGATCTTCCACCACTGTATTTGTGTGTAATGATAGAAGCGACAATCAATGCCTTCATACTGCACCAGATATATCAAACTTGGAATCTGACTGAACATCTGAAGATTCTGATCAGTTGAACCTCCAATCAGTTGAAACTTTAAGAAAACCAATTCGAAAATGAGAAATAGTTTAGGTCAGGAATTTTCCTTTTTAAATCTGCTCTTTTTGTGCATAATAAATGTTCACAATGGTAATTCAGGTTTCTTCAAATAAGCTAAACAACATCTGATCTTCATTCGATGTGATCTCTAGCGCTATCTTTTTAAGTCGATCATTCACCACGGTGTAACGTTAAATGATTTAACTCTTTCACCCTCGCCCAATCGTGAGTCTCTGGAACATATAAGAATTTTCGCTCATTAGAGTCTCTCCAACAATTAAAAACCCTTCATTTGTAGGACCACATCAACTTCTCAAACGGAGGGGGATATTCTCATTTGGATGATCCTTAAACCGGTCCCTTATGCCATCCATTCGTTTCAACATGGAGTTACAGGAACTAGTCATATATCACTATGGCCAGTTACCAACTGCACTCGAACAAAAATTTGCATCAAAATCGCTCTTGCAAAAACAACAGTCATGTGCTTACCAATGGAATACGAAAGAAAATATGCAAAGTGGCCCTTTACAAGATCTATATATCCCTTAATTCCTTCAAAAATGGGTGGATTCCGGATGTCTGTCCTTCGAGCTCTTTCGAGGTTCGCTGAATTTTTTGTTGATCCATGGGATGGGAATACATACGAGTTTGGATTGGGAAAGAAAACGAAATGAACCGGGATAGGAAAAAGTTTTTTTCTGTTAAACAACCCAATTTTAAAAAAGACAAGACAACACCTCAGTTGAAAAGGGAAACATTCTCAATTGAATATTGATAGAAAGATTTTTCTGTGAATATCTATCAGATGTAGTTCAATGTCCACCGTGGCTTCAGCCGGGGAAGTAGTTGTTTTCTGTTAGACATTCACAAAAAATAACTTCATTTCAATCGTGGATTTTTCAATTCACAGAAAAATCTTTCTATCAATATTCAATTGAGAATGTTTCCCTTTTCAACATGAATACCCCACAAGAGGTTATCTTGACGATAGAAGATAGTGACTAAAGTTTATCTTTCAGTCGCAGATGATTCCACATCTGATTTTATGAACATCCTGTTTATATTTCCAACAAAACAACACCCAATATTTTCCTTTTACCTCAGGTATATACTTTCCATCGGCAAACTTGCAAAACACATATATAATAGGCTTGGTATCACGTTATTATTATAAAGCCTCATGTTCAACTGCATATGTATATATATAGCGGACGTCCCAGTCAAAATGTCTAAAGAGAAGTCCACGGATATATTGATTTTTATTTTCAGGACGGCCCCTTTTGAAATCCAGAGAAAAACCCCAGTTCCATTATACCCCCAAGGGCCCCACTGTATTTTTTTTTCTCTGAAATATGTTTACCATTTTTTTAGCCATGAAATTTCTGAATTCACTTTCAATCACTAAATATTGATAAAAATATATTTTCCTTAAAAAAATGAGCATTCTGCTTCAAATTTATGTTATGTTTGATGCAAAGTAGAACTATCGTCGAGCATTAAGGATATAAATTCATTCATACGGAGGTTTTCAATGGTAGAATGATTCCAGAGTCATCATTCAAAAAATCCCATTTCCCAGTGAAGTTGTTGAAATTTCGTCGAGCTACCCCAGATTGAGAAAGTTTCTATGTTGGCTAGAAGCCGAGATAATTTAAAATTTTGATGCGCAAGAGTACCTTCACTTCAAAAGGCTAGGACATCATATATATTGAATCAATTATACACTTATCAATTGATTCATGAAATATAGGTCTCCATTAAAAATCTGTCAACATTTCAACTCTAAATGGTTATAAATCACAGAGATTTTATTTAAAAAAATGTTTCTATCTTGGCTCCTATTGGTCGAAGATGATTATTCATTTTTTGAACGCGTTTTTCAACGTTTCCGAGATACAGGTTGAATATCGAACTGAAAATATATTTTTTGCAATATCTCAGAAACTACTAAATACAATCAGTTCATATCTTTGTTGAATATTATGATTGGTTTTGCTAATAACCAAACCTAACGGTATCAATTCATAGTCGAAAAAAAAACTTCAAATTGGGAAACATTCTGAAAGCTGATTTGTTCGAAAATATGAACAGAATGTTCATAAAATCAGATGTGGAATCATCTGCGACTGAAAGATAAACTTCAGTCACTATCTTCCATCGTTCAAGATAACCTCTTGTGGAAATTATTAAGGAAGAGAATTCCAATCAAATCAAACCGGAACTACACGAGTAATGACTTCTCAAAGTGAAAACACAGTTAAACAGTATTTACCATTGATAAACATTATGTTATCAATGCTTCAAGAACGAGATAAGACACCGAAAACCTCTAACCGTTCATGCTCTCATAGAAAAATATTACCAATACAACTATAATCTAAATAAACAGTGCAATATAAAAGTAAATGAACAACTTCAAACTCCAGTCACTATCTTCCATTATTCAAGATAACCTCTTGTGGGGTATTCATGTTGAAAAGGGAAACATTCTCAATTGAATATTGAATAGAAATATTTTTCTGTGAATTGAAAAATCCACGAAAAAAAAAATGTTTGCCTTTTCAATTCTGAAAGCTCTTTCAATTTCAATCAATGAATTTACCGTTACTTTTCGAGAAAAATGTGTACCACAACTTCCCTTTGTGAAAATGAAATATCTGGAAAAAATAGCGGGATGTTGCTTGTCGATGTTCACTCTGATATCTTATAACTGTTACAGTTACTAGAACATATTATTATTCAACCAGGAGTTGAATCCAGATATCAACCAGTGAATGTTTTTTAATTTTTTTCCATTATATTCAGCTTTTCAGTGAGCCCAACTATAATCCTTTATCATGAAACATGATGAAGTTATTTCATTTGTTTTCAAGCAAAAAACACCACTCTTCTGAACGAAATTTTTAACAACAATTTTTTCAACAAATTACATAACTTTTCAACTCACCTTGAAGTCCAACTTTTCAAGAATCCATTCCACTTCGTAAAACATCTCTAGATCCTTTATTTTGCCTATGACGATTTTAAATAAACGGTATTTCTGATAAACAAATGCAATTATTCATAAACTATTGAACCGATCTTGCTGAAATTGGGCACACTCATAAAGACCCATAATACCCTCCTAATCAAGGTGTTATGCGTCACTTGTAACAATTATTACAGGAAATATAAACATTTCTAAAATGGTGCAAAAAAGAGGGTTTTCCGCTATTATATCGAGAATTAGACATTGATAAAATTTACAAATTGAAAGATGAAATAAAAAAAAATATATATACACGATAAAAATGAAAGATGTTACCTCAACGATCTCAATGGGTTGCACTGTAATCCTACCCTTTCGGTTTCCTTAGTTTACTATTTTTATCTAGACTGTCTTATATAATTATTGTATTGTTCGAATTAAATCAACATTATTATTATATTAATACGAAAATAGTTTTTTGATTTTTGGATTGATGACTTTGACATCATATCAGAACAGGAAGAATCCATTTAAATAAATTCCATCTACATTGCATTATTCATAACATAAATTTGAAGCGGTATTCTCATTCCTTCAAAGAAAACAGAGAAAAACATTTTTATCGATATTCCGCAGTTAAAAGTTCATAGTATGATGAAGCTACCGGCATAAAAAAGTTTTGTCGAAGTTACATATTTTTTAATATTTCAGAAATTTGGTAGATTGGAAAAAAATATATGGCAAAAACCTAAAGTTGCAATAGAACGTTCATATTTGAGACACATGTGTGAAGTTGGAATAGAAATAACTTTTGTTCGTGAATTTTTTTCAAATTTAAACAAATAAGCCCATTTTAAGCGATTATTAAAAACACTTTTGACGGGTAGTGAGAGTCACGTGACCCCGTCCGAAAAGCCCATTTTGATCTCATTTGGAGAAAAATTTTGAAAGACAGATCATGTTTGGTAAATTTATTCTCCGTCTTTCTCAATATTCCTTGAATATTTTCATTCGGTAGCAACAATATCATTCAAAAAAATTAATTACAAAGTTTAAATGAACTTTTTGTTCTAGGAAGTAGTACTAACAACCAAGTAGAAAATTGATTTCTGTAACAAACTTGATGTCAACATAAACACTGACTCCACTGAAATACAAATAAATATTCACATAAAAATACATTTTCTATATAATCTTTATTGAGTATCAATATATAATAGACGATTGACTTATATTAAACAACCCGTTTCCATGAGATATCAACATGTTGCCAATGAACCAACAAACTCTCTATCGTTATGTTGAAACACAGCAAAAAGCTTTGAAGAAAAAAAACAATTACCAATTCTACCTGAATACAACACTGGATGAAGGAATTGATTTAATTATAAAAACATAAAATCTTTTGAAAATATCAGTCAGCACAAAAATAAAAAAGTAACAATAAGAATAGTGTATTTCACCTTGAACGAAGTCATTCAGTTCATATTCTTTGCTCCACAGTAATTGTTGATGAGCAACACACAAATTGTTTCCATAAGATATCAGCATATTACCAATGAACTAAATAACTCTTTATCGTTATGTTGAAACACCACAAGAAGCTTTGAAGAATTAAAACAAATAACCAATCCTACCTGAATACAATACTGAATAAAGGAATTGATTTCATTATAAAAATATAAAAAATCGTTTGGAAACATCAGTCAGCACAAAAATAAAAAAGTAACAATAAAAATAGTGTATTTCACCTTGAACAAAGTCATTCACTTCATCTTCTTTGCTCCACAGTAATTGTTGATGAGCCACACACAAATTGTAAGGAGGATGAGAATCGCGAAGTAGATAGACATGTTTATCCACCCGTCGACTGAAATACCCAGGAAGGTCCCTCCTTCCACCTCCTCAATAATATCGATGGTCAAAAAATCCGCTGGGATATATTGGCCGTCGTCTTCTCCACTACCACTCTCACTTTTTTCTCCATTTTCATTATCTTCCTTGCTTCCTTCATCAGTCTCATCACCTTCCCCTCCTTCTGCTCCAACATCATCAGTTTTTGCAGCATTTTCATTGTGGTTGCCGGTTTCCTCCTCGGATGGAAACACTAAGTTCGTCAAAGACATGAAATACAATAATGTTTTGATGCTTAAGAGAAGCTCGTTTTCCTTTTGCCGCAACGCCGAAGGATCCTCGAGATCCTCCCCAAGTGCCACTGAAGTTGCAAGATTATTTTCCGGATCCTGGAGCTGCGCCATCTTGAGTACCACTTTCTGCCACTCATCAACTTCAATTAGAAATATGACGAACACTATGCCAACTCTTTTGGCGTGCCCGGTATTTATAATCCTTACTCGTGACGTCTTTCACAGGATGGGGAAAGATCCCCCGTTTGGAAAATGGTTCTTTATTGTTAGCCAATCAGTTGGGACCTCTATGTGGGGCCATTATTATAGTTTACATTCCTGTTGAAAATTATAATTTATCGGAATGAATTCAGAGAAATAATAATAGCTTATTGCTGGGTGGCTGCAAATTTGAGGAATATACATTGGATATTATTTGAAATGATTGATTTCAGAAACTGATTCATTCTATGATATTCATTTCACAAATTTTATAAAATTTCACATTTCTGTCACTAACCGCCTTCGCTCAAACCTTTCAATTGAAAGATGAGCTCAAGTCAATTCATTATTCTCACGCTGAGAAGGGTATCTGAGCCAAGCAACATCGGGCGCGTTTAGTACTTGGATGGGTGACCACCTGACAAAGGAAGGTGCGTGTTGAAATGCCCTAACAACTGTAGCGTAGTAGCATATTCACAGCTACAGGCGTCTTATCAATGAGCAAGAGATAAGACGATAGATATGCCGTCCTTCGGAGGGTACGCTAAGATGGTGGTTCCGAGTTCATAGATGTTGAGCTCGTTAAAGAACCCTACCTCTGAAACAACAGAGGATTCGGCAAAATTTCCGGTTGGGGAAAGTGTGCTCACCAGCGTCGGTGTTTAGCCCTGGTTGCAGAAATAGCCTAACGTTAAATGAAGCAATAAAAAAAGAAACATGACATATTGCACTGTTGCCAATATGTACAATATTTCGAATTTCATAAGGATTTTTGTAGATTTAATTGAACGGTTTTAGTAGTTTGTCATACAGTTCGTTTGACTGATCAGAATACTTGGAACATGCGAAAAATATATGATCTATGTCTCCTTCTTGATTCTAATTTTTGGTTGGAATAATATTGATTCAAAAAAGATGTTGTGGATGGCATGCATGTCAAAACTTGGGGGTTGTGATTAATCTATGGGGTACATTAAGATTCGAATGCCAATGCTGTGTTGGTATAGACGGTTGTAATAGTGTATACCTAGCGGGGTTTGTATGACAATATTCACTCCAGCTGGACTTTGTTGAACGATATTGCATTTTTAAGTGAGCAAAAAATTATTTGCACATTCAGAATGAACAATGTTTTCGCTTCTTTCAACAACAGCTCTAGACAGTTGATCCACGTATTTATTATCTTCTAGTCCTATATGTGCCTTCATCCACAGGAAATTAAATTTGTATGGCAATGAGATCGATCGAAGGTATGAAGAAGTATGTTGCCATTTCTACCTATTCGAGACAACATTTCCCTGTGATTCTTTCAGTTCGACACTTACAGGGAAGAGACCTTGTAATAACAATGCTCTATTGGAAATGAACAGATCAAGGCGAACTAACTAAAATGCAAAGAATAAATGAATAAATAATAAATATACTTCTTAAAGACAAGCTTCCAGTTAAGCCGTGTACTAAAACGTATAAATTAAATTTAAGTCATCACTGACAATGATTTAATTATCTTTTGTTGAATTATTTGATTTCGAAAAGTTTGTCGCGCGAAGTGTTCATGGAAGTGGGCACCAATTAATTTGATTGGGCAGTGATTAGTTGGTAAGTAAGAACTTGTTGGAGTATTTGATTGTAACAAAGTATCCATAAAAGTAGTTACCAATTAATTATATTAGACAATGAATGGTTGGTAAGTTACAACTTGTCGAAGTATTAATTTCATTATAATTCTTGCGACAAGCGTTTTGAAACCAAATATTTCAACAAAAATTAATTAAATCATTGTCAGCGATGACTTAAATTTATTTTATACGTTTCAGTACACGGCTAAAATGAAAGCTTGTTATTACAAGGTCTCTTCCCTGTAAGTTTTGAGCTGAAAGAAATCATGATCTCCGACCCCAAAAACTCCCACACACTAATTGTGAATAGATTACCATAAATAGAGAAAGAAAGGCATATTTCCAATTTGAAATTGAAAACAGCGGAAATAATAAAAACTTCTGGAAGGAGCTGAAGAATTGGAATATCCACTCTAAAAATGCAACCAGGGTTTTTCCGGATCGTCTGATAAACCACCAAGCCATCAATGACTATTCCGTTAACTCCTCTATAAGTGACCACTCTCCAGATGCGGACACCTTAAATTTTTACTTAGAAAACACTCGACCTGGCGTGAACAATTTCAATACTGAGACAGAAATATACAAAGTCCTACTATCTATTGAATCTAAGGCATATGGGGTTGACAAAATCAATATTGACATGTTATCGTATTGCTGCCCTATGATTCTTTCTATTCTCTGCCACGTCTTCAATTTCTGTATCGCCAACAATGCTTGTTGGGAGCTTACTTGAACAACCGTTTGCAAACGGTTTTATTAGAACGTCAGTGTTCTGACTTTCTTGTAGTGGAAAACATAGTTCCTCAAGGATCGATATTGGGTCCGGTGTTATTCATACACTACATTCATGAATTCTATAATCACAAAAAATTCTGTAGTAGTCACTTTTATGCGGATGACACTCAGTTATACCTATCGTTTTTTGAAAGAAATCTTCCCTGGCAAATTCTCAACTGAACTCTGGTTTGGAAGGTATCATCTCGATATCTGTAAAATTCTGACTATCAATGAACCCGTCCAAATCTTCCGCTATTCTTTTTGGCGAAAAAGTAGCTCGTAGTCGTTGCAAAAATTTTAGTACAATGAATAATGGGGAAAATACTATTCCTTACTCTGATAGCTTGAAAAACCTGGGAGTTATTCTTGATTCCTTCCTCAATTTCAGTGGCCATGTCAATCTTTTCGTTCGGATAGCTTTCTGTAACCTGAAATCGATATATTCCAACAGCAAAATGCTATATAAAAAAAGAAAAATAACTCTTTGTGAGTCGCTAGTTCTCTTACACTTGAATTACGCTGACGCTATCTACGGTCCCGCTATCACCAAAAGAGACGCCCAGCGAATACAATTGGTCCAGAATTCTTGCGTACGCTTAATCTGCGGATTCAGCAGACGAAATCACATCTCTTCTCTTCTCCAAGAACTCGGATGGCTAAATACCGAAAAAAAAAAGAATACTTCATATATGCACTTCATTTCATAACATAATCACTTCGCATAAACCACCTTACTTGTACGACAAAATTACCTTTCGCACGGACGTGCACAACATTGATATTCGGCAGAAATCTCGACTTACGCCACCTCTGCACTCCACAGCCCAGTTTCAGTCGTCATTTTCGTTCACTAGTATTCGGCTTTATGATAGGATTCCAGAACGGTTCAAAACATTCTCCACTGCATGTTTCAAAAGCAGACTCAAAAATGGACTATTATCAGGGAAAATATCTCTATGATGCTATTATATTCTCTGTTCAATTTTATATACTTCATTTATAATAATGCCAAGTAGATTTAATAATACCTACATAATGTACTGCACTACTTTATATTCAGTTATTCACGTAGTTTTATATTATTTCGTTTAGTTCAATACTAGACTCCATAGGTTGAGTGGTAGAAAGCACCTGATGGACTCACCACTGAGTTCAAACCAGAGCTAACTCTGCCTTTTGATAGTTTTGATTAAGTCACATGTTTCTTCTGTCTAGCATTCAACTATCAATAAAAGCGATTATTATTATAATTATTAGAATCTGACCATAATCACAAAACTCTTTCGTCATCCTGGAGTCGCACTCTTGGATTAATAGGTTTTGACAAAAAATTCATTATCTCCGAACCTGAAAACACCTACATACCAATTTTGAATGAAATATGACCATAATCCGAAAACTCGTCGTCCATATTGGGGCCGCCATCTCAAATTTATAAATTTTGACAGAAAATTCATAATCTCCGACCCCAAAAACTACCGCATACCAATTTTGAATCGAATTGAACCATAAACAAAACTCGTCCTCTGCCTTCTCAAATTCATGAATTTTGACAAAAATTTCATAATCTCCGACCCCGAAAACCCCCACATACCAATTTTGAATAAAATCGGACCATAATCACAAAATTCGTTCGCCATCTTGAATTCATAAATTTCGACAAATAATTCAATATTTTCTACCCCAAAAACACCCACATACCAATTTTGAATCAAATCGGACCATAATTACAAATCTCCTCCGCCTTATTGGAGCAGCCATTTTGTTTTTTTTTTCTCTAACAAGAACTCCATAATGCATTGTTACCTGTATTATGAACATCTGCCAAATTTCAAATCAATCGGACGACTAGAAGTCGGTCAAAATTGACTTGCAATATTTGATTTTAACGAACGAACGAACGAACGAACGGACGAACGAACGAACGAACGAACGAAAACGAACGAACGAACGAACGAACGAACGAACGAACGAACGAACGAACGAACGAACGAACGAACGAACGAACGAACGAACGAACGAACGAACGAACGAACGAACGAACGAACGAACGAACGAACGAACGAACGAACGAACGAACGAACGAACGAACGAACGAACGAACGAACGAACGAACGAACGAACGAACGAACGAACGAACGAACGAACGAACGAACGAACGAACGAACGAACGAACGAACGAACGAACGAACGAACGAACGAACGAACGAACGAACGAACGAACGAACGAACGAACGAACGAACGAACGAACGAACGAACGAACGAACGAAACGAACGAACGAACGAACGAACGAACGAACGAACGAACGAACGAACGAACGAACGAACGAACGAACGAACGAACGAACGAACGAACGAACGAACGAACGAACGAACGAACGAACGAACGAACGAACGAACGAACGAACGAACGAACGAACGAACGAACGAACGAACGAACGAACGAAGGAAAGAGCGAGCGAACGAGCGAACGAACGAACGAACGAACGAACGAACGA
Source organism: Gonioctena quinquepunctata (assembly GCA_018342105.1). NCBI lineage: Eukaryota > Metazoa > Arthropoda > Insecta > Coleoptera > Chrysomelidae > Gonioctena > Gonioctena quinquepunctata. The sequence continues at coordinate 711,195 of JAFIRS010000408.1, forward strand.
ACGAACGAACGAACGAACGAACGAACGAACGAACGAACGAACGAACGAAGAACGAACGAACGAGCGAGCGAGCGAGCGAACCAACGAACGAACGAACGAACGAACGAACGAACGAACTAACAAGTGAAACTTAATCATGGGGTTATAAAAATAAAAATTGGAATCAGTAGAATCAGTAGAACTACATTTTTCTTTTCTAGATTCATGCACCGATGAGCTGACTATACATATACAAACACACACGCTCTGACAAATATACACATTAGCTCTTTGAATCATGAAAAATATTTGAGCAATCGTTTACTTTCCCTTCCATATTTTTGCTTTCCGTTCACTGCTTTCCTTAAATTCAGTATGATATTGAATAAGATATTTTTCACATGTCATGCTACACTGAGAAAAACGTTGTTTTATTATTAATGAATAGGTTTATTCGGGTAAGATTTGTTGAATATTACTGTCATTTTCTTGTTTTCAGTAAACCTAGTTAACTGTAACGTTGTCATTTGTAAATGTGTCATTGAAAAATAGCAAAGTTTATATCACAAGCTAATATATTCGATATTACTTTTTTTTTCTGGAACAATATATGTTATGTCACAAACGTTATTGCCAAACTTTGAGAAATAATATTATTGAATTTCCATTCATTTATTGTTAAAATATTTTGAAAGCTATGGAGTTGTTTAGATGATAGGTGATAGCAATTTGGCATGAATAAATGATTTGTTAAGAGTTAATCACCTATCCATTGCATGTCATCATATGATTCTGTGCATGGCAAGTCCGAATGCGTTTCGTCTTACGATTACTCTCCCGCCATCTTTATAGTGCATATTACTGCACTAATCGGCCTTGGATCTCAGATGTAGTTCGAGCGTGTGTGAATCAGTTGAAGTTAATGTGTATGCCTAAGTGTAACGCATTATTGAAAAAAAACTGATTGTACAATTAAAGTATTCAGTACCTGGGCGACCGAGCTTTGCTCACCGTTTTTTCTCTGTAAAATCGTGTTTATTCGGAGAATATGCTTATTCAGATACGAATCACATACTTATTACATATGAATATTCTGCAATCTTACCTGGTGCAAAGGTTGGCTACAAATATACTTTTCAAATGAACCGTACGAGTTCCTTGGACTAGCCAAAGAAAAACATATATAACATTGATTTGATGCCCACATTCGGTAATCTCACTCGGTAAGGTTATTCGTATTCGGATAATGTCATATAGCGCTATCTCATAAAGTTTAGAGGAACCAGTACTTCAAAAATTCATTAACGAGATGCCGCTATACATTGTTAGCACGAGAGCATATAGTGATCTCTCTTTCAATTTGTCATAAACAAAAATTGTGTGAAATCGCGTTTTTTTCAGGAAAGATATAGATATACTTAAAAAGAAAACCCTATCAAAAAAATTTCCAAATTTGGCCTTTCCACAAAAACGAAATATATATATATATATATATATATATATATATATATATATATATATATATATATATATATATATATATATATATATATATCCACCACCATTCTCACAATCCCTCGGCATACTGAATGATGTAAACCGTGAAACGTAACCTGTGTTTCAAATTTGATTTAATATCGCAAAAACTGAAAACAATCCTGAAACTTCTAACTCTGTAGATCGGTAACGAAGCGTTTGCGGACACATGTTTATGGAAAACGAGTCTTTTTTACCTGAAAAATACGCCCCTGAAATCTTGATACTGGTTATAGATTCGTTATATCTATGTTTGCAAATTCTCGGGTCTTGACACCATCCATCAAATCAAACGCACTTGGTTTTGATAGGATCAGCATTGAAATTATTCTCCGGTCATGTCCAATTATTCTGTCAATAATATGCTATATTCAAAATGTTTGCCTAAAAAATATTGTTTATCCCATCGTATCGTTTGGAAAACAAACTTTCATCTCACCTATTCCAAAAGGGTCTAATCCTTCGTACTACGAGGATCTCATACTAATTATTATTTGAAAAATGTTCTTGCCACGTAAAAAAGATTATTCACATTCACATACTCAAGACAGTATTCAATGATGAATTCGGAAATGGAGATTGCAAATTTTTAAAACTTTCTCCAACTCTCTAAATAAAACAATTAAGCGAAGATTTATACCATATAATTAGAGTGTATAAACTGACACCAATTTAAAATTGCGATCGTTCAGGGAACTAAAAGCTGCAAATTACAAATAAGACGAGATAGAAACCGAGTGCAAACCGAAAAGGCGTTAGTGAGTGTTGAAACAAATAAATTCTCAAACCTAGCATATATCATCGGTACTGCCAACCAGAATGACAAATGGATGGTCTTCGATACTTTGCGTCGTTTTCGAATTTATAAGTTCTAGAATTCCGAATAGGGAAAATACATCCATGATGATATACACGGAGAATGGAAAGCAGACACAGAAATATGGAAACCTTCGTCGAAATATTTGATGAAATATGTAATGTAATATTGTTTATTGAATAAATTCATTTCAGAGTGATATGATGAACAATACATACATATATTTTCGTTAACAGGTATTTATGTTTAATACTTCAAAGTTGTATGTGCAGGATGTTGGTCCAAAAATATACATTGTACGTTCTTCACATAACTATACAGGGTGTTTCAAAATTCAGTATCAAGATTGCAGAAGCGTATTTTTCAGGTCAAAATAAGACTTTTTTTCCATAAACATGTGTCCACAAATATATCCTGATCAAAATTCCTATGTTTTGTTCTCCCCTGTACAGGGACGATCCTAGCAGGTGTGCAGCGCGTGCGATCAAACTAAGGGGCGGCCGCGAGGCGGCCGCAGGCCGCATTCAGTTATAACAATCAGCTATTTTTTGAAAGAAGAAAAATGAAACGTTAGTGCTCAGTTGTGTTGTGTGTTGGTCTATCGTCCATTAGTATCTACTCCTACATTCTACATTTGAGAGCCAAATTCATGGCAGAGCCGGCAATGCAGCATAAAAAATTGAAATTTCTATAAAAAAAAAACCAAGGGCCATATTTTTGACACGACTAGAAATGTTTGGTTCCTGTGTGCGGCGCGGCGGCTTATTTATGTACGTATAGTCTTTACGATGTCAGTTGGAACGGCGAAAATTTTTTTAAAGGAGGTACCAGCGGCGAAACCTTTGAAAAAACGTGCTGCTGTTCGCCGGGCGGCTTTTTTTCAAAGGTTTCGCCGCTGCGTACTCCTTTGATTTTTTTTTTCGCCGTGCCAACTTACTTGTGAAGACTATATATATATATATATATCAATTTTTAGCCAGTCAAAATTTAGCATTCAGAGGAACTAGTACGGAGTTGTATCATAGAGATAATGGTAATTTTTCAAAGGCAGTAGAGATGTTGGCCAAATTTGATCCATTTATTTCAGAACACCTTAATAATATCAGTAAATACGAAGATAAAAAAACACGTATTCCACACTACTTAGGGCAGCATTTTCAAAATGAAGTAATTCATATTTTAGCCGAATCTATTCGTAATGAGATAACACGCATTGTCAAAAAAGCCAAATATTACACTATAATTCTCGACTCTACGCCCGATATTAGTCATACAGAACAAATAACGTTTGTAATTAGATGTGTGAACACTACTGATGGTAGAAGTAAAGTAGATATTTTAGAATTTTTTCTAGGATTTTTTTCAGTAACTGATACCACTGCTATTACCTAGTCTGCAGCTCGAAGTTGAAGATATACGTGGTCAGGGCTACGACAATGGATCGAACATGAAGGGGAAAAATATAGGGCTTCAGAAACGGATTCTCGATATCAATCCTAGAGCATTATACGTGCCGTGTGCGGCTCATACCTTAAACCTCGTCGTTAATGACGCTGCCAGCTCCAGTGGTGAAATTTATGGATTTTTTGGTATGGTACAAGAGGTATATAATTTTTTTTCTGCGTCCCCATATCGATGGGATTTACTAAAAAAAAACGTGAAAAGTCTAACTTTGAAACCATTAAGTGAAACAAGGTGGGAAAGTCGTATCAATGCTATTAGACCTCTGAAGCAAGACCTCAAAAACATTATTACCGCATTAAATGCCTTGAAGATTCCACCAGAGACGCGAAAACGAAAAATAGTGCAAAATCAATAATTAAAAATCTTGAATCATTCAAATTTTTGTGTTCAATTTTGATTTGGCATGATTTATTATCAAAAATTAATGTTCTGAGTAAAATGCTTCAAAATCCTAAATTAAACATCGCGGAATGCATTGAAGGCTTAGATAATTTAAAAAAATATTTTGTTTCACAAAGATCAGACGATAATTTCAAAATATTTGTCGAATCAGCCACAACACTTGCTAGAGATTTAGGTATTGATCCCGAATGTCCAAGTTCGAGGCTCAGGAAAAAGGTCCGTTTTGAAAAGGGAAACATTCACAATTGGATATTGATAAAAAGATTTTTCTGTGAATTGAAAAATCCACGATAAAAATGAAGTTATTTTCTGTGAATTTCTAACAGAAAACAACTACTTCCCCGGCTATAGCCACGCTGGACATTGAACTACATCTGATAGATATTCTGAAGAGACCCTAACTCAAAAGAAAAAATCTGAAATTGAAAATTTGCATTTTCATTCAGATAGTTATTTGATTTTCTATTCCAGTCTTGATTAGGAACTCATGAAGATGAATGAGGCAAAGAAGAATGTTTTCCAAAAAAGAGTACTCACCAGAAATCATTCGTAACATTGACGCAGGAGAGACATCGCATTCACTAGGTCTTCAATATATTTTTGTCGACGAAAATCTATTTCACGCTTTATTTGATTACGAGGGTAGTGATGAACCCCTTTCGAATCCCTTCCAGCAATTCAAGACTTCTTTCTATTTTGCAATTCTTGATCACGCGATCTCTTCGGTAAATGAAAGATTTACATTATTATCTGAGTGCTTCTCAATATTCTGCTTTCTGTATAAGTTTCACAATATTTCCAGTGATGATCTCATGAAAGCCTGCATGGACTTAGATATTAAGTTACAGGTACAGGAGAAAGGAAGTATCGTGAAAGATATAGACGGTATACCACTGTTTAATGAAATAACTTCATTCAAATATGTTTTTCCAGGTAAGAAACAGCCAATTGAGGTATTAAAAATCATAGTCAAAAATGATCTCATTTCCTGTTTCCTAATTTTGCTGTAACAATAAGAATTTTTTTAACCTTACCTGTTTCTGTGGCTTCAGGAGAAAGAAGTTTCAGCAAATTAAAAATTATTAAAAATTACTTGAGAAATAATATGACACAAGAAAGGCTTTCAGATTTGGCCATCATCTCTATTGAATCCGAAATCTGAGAAAAAATAGATTTTACGGAAATTATTGATAAATTTGCCACTCAGAAAGCCAGAAAGGTTATTTTATAATTAGGTAATTATAATGATTGGGTACCTAGTCTGTAGACTGTAGAACAACTGATTTTTATACTTTTCGTTGTTATACGCACTGAGTATGTCCAAAATCGTTGTGTGTGAAATAGACGTTATACAGGTAGATGAGTTTAAGAGTTTATAACGTCAACGTTGAATATTAGTCAAAATAAGAAAAAAATCTCTGGAGGGGCGGCACATCTGGCATTTGCACGCGGGCGGCCAATACCCTAGGATCAGCCCTGCCCCTGTACACCGTTTGGAAACTAAGAATTTTGACAACTCAAATGCAAGTTTTCCGCAATGCACTCATTTTTATAAAGAATACAATTTTCTGACATATGGTGCAAACCTTTTTGAAACTCACTGTACGAGTCGTCTTCTGCAAAAATTGAAGAATTGGTTCATTATATTGGACTTTCCAAGTATTCACATTCCATTCATTTTCTGTAATAAAAGATTATGATTCGCCCAGCTAAGATCATAAAAAAATCCCAGAGTATTCTGTTTATCATTTGGTAGGTATATTATAAATGAAATCCAAAGACATTGCAATGGTAGTGGCTGTGAATTTATATTCTGAACCCATTCTAATAGTTTGCAACATATTGAAATATTCATGGTAGTTAATATGTCGGGCAGAGTAGGCAGAGTCAAAGATTTTTGTAATTTCGTGTACATATTGAAGGATAGTTCTCAGATCTTTTACATACTCTTCACTTTTATCAAAAGGAATTCCTTTGGGTTCTTTCATATCAGAAAACGAGCCAGATATAAAAGATTCGTTGATCAAATGAGATAGAGGCTGTGCCCCTTACTAGTGGCACAAATTATATATCTGGAATATCTAGTTCCAAATTCTCGGCTAGGATTCCGAAGGGACAAATTAGTCTGAAATTTACTATCAATTATCTCTTTACCATAAATTAGCTACTACAGTTCTGTGATGGAAAGATCGAATGACTGAGTTATACCGATATTCGAGAAGTGCCAGAAACAAGAGAGAGAAATAAACAATAAAAATACATGGCTAACAATTTCTTGTTAGCAATGAAAAATCTAAGGGCTATTCATATTTTAAATATAAGTAGAAATGAATACGACAAATATAATTTCCACACAATTTCTCAACGCGCAATGCCAACTTCCTTAGTTTTTTCTCACGACAATGTGAATATTTTCGAACCTCGACAAAAACAGGATATCCATTCGGAATTTTTCACAATATCATACCGCTTCTAGTATCGATTTGTACCACAAATGCAGTCGAAGGATATGCAGTTGTTTTCCAATTCAATGCATGCAGAAATATATATTTCCATATTTTCCTAGGAGTTCCGTCAGAACAATGATACTTTAAAATTGGAAGACGGATATTTGTATCCTCATTGTGTGATAGTCTGGGAGATAACGTTTCGAATTAGAGTCACTTTCGAGAGTAGTTCAGTCCAAAAATCTGCCGTTGTCAAATGATCTAAAAAAAACATTTCATGTACTATATCTGCTCAAGATTTCAGGAAGAGAAAATTCTAATTCGACGTGTGTATGTTTTCTCCACGTTCATGATGAAAATAACATCAATAATGGAGTTTCTTTTCATCTGACTTATGCAGATCCGGATTGCCAACTCACTTGAATTCAAGTGCATAAAACTGATAAGGCCACCCACCATTACAATAAAATATAAACGGTTGATGTACAATGATATCTGGTCTCATAAGTAGAATTCAATATAACATCCCAAAATATTTCGAGTCATGTTTAATTAATTGAAAAATCATGAATTCTAAATTGTAAGGTCGAGAATGGTTTCCAAAGTTGGGCGGAATGTTCAACTGGCCAATTGTGTACGTGTAAATTTTTTCGCATATTTCATGCATGTATCCTCAAGGATAAAGTTGTTAATAGTTGAAATGCTCCCATTTACTGGGTTGCACGAGTCAGTCCGAGAAAAATATCCGACTGTTTTATTTCCATTTCATGTAAAAAATCGAAAAAAAAATCAGTCATGAAAGATTTCACAAGTCCGCACACTCCCCATAAACAAGCTATGAATTTTTGCATACTTCTGAGAATACATTTTTGATATATGATATTAGACTGTGTCCTTCCCCAACTATATGTTGACATTGAATTGTAATGGAGCGTATATATTTCAGCTATCAAAATCTCATGTTGCATATATTCAAAAAGGGTCTGCTTATAAATTTGCTACGGAAATTATGAGCATGTCGATGGTGTCATTTTATGGTTTCCAGAAACAACACTTCTTCAATTTTTGGGTTAGTTTCACTACTTGTGTATATGAATAGTAGTTTTCAGCGATAAAAAAAAACATTTCATTAAGATCACCACAAATCTATGAAAAAAATATATATGATTGTTACGAAGGGTCTTCTACATCGATTATCATGAACTGAGAAAAATGCTCGCGGTACTAACCTGGTTGAATGTTTCTAGAGTAATAATGTGGATGAAACAACTCCTCCACCACGGTTCGTGAACAGTATATATCAAAATGCACAACTTCGTAGTGTGTCTAGGAAGAGATTTGTAGCTCGCAATGTATTGCTGCGGATACAGCCTTCCCAACAAAGTAGCAGCTCTAGGCATCTGGAACATGCTGTACATAGCTTATTTTCATTTGGGATAGGATTTGTGCCATTTTGAAGAGGAATGGAAACTGGTACTTTTTTTATAGAAAAAGTTTTTTCTAAAACCTACCACAATGGAAAATCTCGGAAAACTCCAGTTTACAAATTTTTCATGAGACGGTAATCAGAACCTATTTCTGCATGGACAACGTTAAAGCACATCAGAATACTTATTTTTCGATATATCATTATCCAGATCGGATGTGTGATAATGCAGTTATGGCCATTTTTAAACTAGTGTATGCAGAAAAAAGAAATACAGAAAAGAATTATCAATGAAAAACATTGGATTTCAGGTGGCTTCGTAAACTCAATAAAAAACATAATGTAACAAAAAATAATCGAAAATTCAGAAAGCATAGACATGGACTAAATAACCTGAATACTACATAAATGAAGTGGAAAAAAACAAGAGCTGCAAAAAAAAAGTGACGTTGCCTGAAAAATAAAAAAAAATAAAGCGCATACAAGATAAACAACTCATGGCAGAAGAGTTCAATGAATTTTTTACCGGCATCGGTGCAAGTTCAGCAAACAAATAAAAAGTGAAAGCGAATTCCAACATGAATGGGTATTCAATTTGCTGAATTCGTTCAAAAACTTAATAATATAATGGATTAACTTTCGAACCTCGAACCTATCCTGGATGCCTGAAAATTGCTGTAATGAAACCAATTCTTGAATTGGGACAGGCATGGCATATCAAAGTACATGTATTTCTGAAATCCTTGAAAAAATCATGAGAGCTCGAATAGTGGGTTATACCAAATGATTAAAATAGGTTCATGAATGGGAGATCAACACAGGACGCTCTTGCACATTCAATTAAAATGCATAGCTTATTCAATTAAAAAACTTGGATTCGAAAGAGCCTGCCATATATCTCTTCGTTGATCTCGCAGAAGCGTTTGTTATCGTCAGATATCCAAATTCAGTAGAAACCCTCGAGAATATCAGATTCAGAGGACTTGCACCTTGAAGACCATAAACAATGCGTTAAAACCGATGATAAAACGAGTACCAATCCAATTTTAAGATACGGGGTTCCCCAGGAAACTGTGTTCGGTCCAATTTTATTATTTTATTCATTATAAACATATTTCATGTCAAGTTACATGACCAGTTGATGAAAGGAATGTCCTGAAAATATTTTTCATTTAGTTATATAAATCCGCATGACAAATATATATTCTCCCAAATATAATAATATTTTAGATAACGAAATTCTGAAAATGAATACTTAAACCACAGGCTTGGAACTGTGAAAATGATCGAATCCCAAATAATTGTTTCCTTTTTGGATCTATGCACTTAATCATGTATACATGTATAGTGAAAATAATGAGATAAGAATACATTTCCAAATTATCGCTATTGATCGAAGTGTTCGTTTTATCAAAGTATTCAAATGGACGAGAAGCTCATCCTCATCATAATCAAAATAATTCTCTAAATTTTCAAGAAGAATTTTAATTAATAATATCTCTATTTCCTACCCACTTCCGAAGTCAACTGTTCTCCACCAAACATAAACATAATTTTCTGCCAGTCCATCAACATTATTAGACCAGTGCTAAAGCCTTTGAAAATGGTAAAAAGTGAAAAAAAAAAATAGTAGGATGAAACCCATTGGAGAAGGAAGAGAATATAACAAAAATGAAAGCAAAAATAATTTACGGGCGATCTGAGGTCGGGAAGAGGAAGGAGGTGAGTTTTTAAGGGTAAAAAACGGTTTATCTCGATTTCCGGCAAAACTACAAGTCCTATGGAAAAAAGTTTAATGGCAAAGTTGTAGGTAATGAAAAGATATACAACATTTGTAACAACACTTTTTCCACATAACCTCAAAATGTATGTGAAAAATTCAAATAACCAAGTTTTTGAATTTTTATTTTGATCTTCTACAACAATTTTTTTCTCCACGAAGTTAGGTGAAAACCTCCTTTTTTATGTTCCAAACACACTGTGATTTTTTTGATTTGAAATATTTATTTTTTCACCTTATTTTGACTCAATATCGAAAAAGCACCCTAATCTTCAATCAAAAATTCTCTCGTCAAAATATCAGCTTTTTTAAAAAAGTCGGTGTGCTTTTTGTTCGTTGAAATCTCTTCTTTCTGATGGTATAAAAAAAAGTACATTACCATGACAGAAAATGCAAAGAAACGAAAAATACTCGAATCCGAATTTAATAAGACATCTACAATATTTTGAGAAAGTTGTAGAATCTTCTTCAAATTATATGCGTAGATGCCTATTTATTGCCATTTTGAGATAACTTATATACCTGAGTGACCTACGGAAAATTTTAACCCATCAAAAGGTATTTCATAGAGAAGTGGGGAAGGGGCTAGGAGGGTCTGGGCCTTACTACCTGTTATTTCTTTGCATTTTCTGAGAACATTTACCACATTAATGTATATTTTTTTTAACACTATCAGAAAGTGGAGATTCCAACGAACAAAAAGCCCACCGACTTTTTCAAAAAACCTGATATTTTGACGGGAGAATTTCTGATTGAAAATTAGGGTGCTTTTTCGATATTAAGTCAAAATAAGGTGGAAAAATAAATATTTTAAATACAAAAAATTACAGTGTGTTTGGGAAATGAAAAAGTAAGTTTTCACCAAATTTTGTGGAAAATTTTTTTTTTGTAAAAGGTAAAAATAAAAAACCAAAAACTTGGTTATTTGAATTTTTCACATACATTTTGAGATTATGTGAAAAAAGTGTGGATGCTAAAGTTGTAGATCTTTTTATCACCTACAACTTTGCCACCTAACTTTGTAGTTTTGCCAAAAATCGAGATAAACCGTTTTTTACCCTTAAAAACTCACTCCCTTCCACTTCCCGACCTCAGATCGCCCGTAAATTATTTTTCCTTTCATTTTTGTGATATTCTCTTCCTTTTCCAATGAGTTTCATTCTACTATAATTTTTTTTGGTTTCAAAAATTATCGACCCTGGTCTATATTGAATTCTGTTTTCCATGTTTCGGGTTTTTTCTCCCCCTAGAAGTAAAAATTATCAGTTATCTATTTTGAGGAGGGCAAATTACTAAAGAACACCGCACGGAATACATGGGATTATGGTTGACTGCGGAGTTCAATGAAACTCTGCCATGGTGTAAATCACGATCTGTCGGTAACACTTTAAATGGACCATAATCAAATCCTTTGATTAGTTTCGGAGGAACAGGGTTATTTTAAAAGTAGTTACAAAAACATAAAATAAAGGTAATTTATCACAAATTGGGATTCTTTCTTGTTTATTCTCGTGATTTAGGTAAAATATGTTATGCCTTTGGAAACGCAATACTATTATGATCCAAAACACTATTTTGTTTACCGGGGTCATTTCAAACTTACTGAAAAAAATCATATTTCGACGTTGCTAACTTCATTAATCAGAATAGAGATTTTTTATAGTTTAATTTCGAGATTCGGCTGAGTAATGTTGACAGTTTGGAAAGCAATACTATTATGATACAAACACAGTATTTCATCTTCACGGGGTCATCAGAAAAGTACTAAAAATATCACATTTTGAAGTTATTTACTTCATTCTTTCAATAGAAACACTGAAGAACCATATGTCTTCAACTTTCAACGTTGATATGAGGAAACCACCAAGCCGTAATATGTGAAAAACCTCAAGCCAAACTTATATTACTACTATAATACATGATGTGCATGTGCACTATTTCAGGAAGCTAATTTTTTTTCTGCAAACCCCTTTAAAAATGGTTTATGAGAAAAACTTTTCCGATGAAGAAGTAAGGGGTGAGGGCACTAACATCTTCAACCAGGGTGCAATTTAAGAACTAATATTGTGCACCTGTTGAATTATATGGAAGTTTACGCACAATAGCCAAACAGGACTTATTTTGTCTTGCAAGATCCGTCAACGTCTTTCTGCAATGGTTGGCCACACAAGTCGACAGAAAACTAGCTTAGTGTTACTTTCGATGAAACAGCATTTTATACCACGATTTCTTGGATATGGGCATATGAATAGAAAAGAACTTGTGGAAAATCACGTGACTGCATTCGCAAACCAACTCTATTGGGACTTCAAAATCAGATGCCAGCGCCAGAGTGGCAAAAATTCAAACCAGACATACGTACATTGTTTGTCTGTTTTCTCAGGGGTTAGACATTTGTGTTTGGAGTTTTTCTTCAAATATTTCTATTTGGTATTATGTTCCAGTTTTTTTGTGTGGTGTTATTCATTCCAAGACTCTATTGAAGTGGTGTATTTAAATCCCAAGACAATATCATTTGCGAGAACTCACTTTGAAGGAGACAAAGTATGTTCCAATTTGCTTGCAAAAAAATATTTTTCAAAGTTTCTGGACAGCTTAGTGAAGTCATCGGGAATAGGCATGACAACAGTATAAAAAAATCGGCGATATAATGGTTTTAGGGGAAAATTCATATTAAAAAAATTCAAAACACTGCTTTAGTTTTATTTAAAAAATTCAGATTATTGAGATTTTCAATAAAATAAAACATTAAAATACTGCAATCAGCCATTTTGACTGAAACACCAATCACAGCGCATGACGTCACGTTTAGGTGAACTCCGCTGTCAGTCAATGTCAAGTCAATACACTCATTCTCTGTGTTTTGTTGTTGTGGATACTAGTGATTACGCATTTGGATTGATCTTTCATTATTTTACGTGTGATTTATCGTCTCCACTCTACTATAACAATGGAACCAAGCTTTGTTAAGGCAAATAGCTCAAATTTGCCCAGGATTGATGTAATGATGTTGGGCGATTTCCTCGCAACAAATCGAGAATTTTGCTCGTCTGAGTTTAGAAACGTGAAAACTTCCTTGTAAGTGAATTTTGTATTTATCTTTACCCTAGATACAACCAACTTAGATATAATCAAACTCGTTTAGAACTCATGCGAGTTTATTTAACTTTCATAGGTTATTTTAACAATAAACTTCATTGTTTATTTTTGAGGTTAGCTCCCTCACAGCTTGTAAATTGCTATTTTATTAACATGATTGTTCTGTAACTATAAATTTTTCTTCGAATTACTTTTTACACTCTTCAAGAATCATCATTTTTCGTTTCTTAGCTATATAGGGTCGCTCTGTTGTGTCAGATGTTCGTGGTATCCTGTCTGGTTGGCATATACATTTATGGGGCATACATCCTGGTTTCATACGTACTTGTGATACTGACCCCATCACATGATACTCCATATAATTTTCCATATCATTTGGCAACTGCAAAAAGAAAAGTAAACGATTAAAATTGATAATAAGAATGATAGACAGGACCAAAACAAACATAACCTCAATAAATTAGTTATTCCATAGCCTCAATATTTCAACTATTTCACGTCAAACAAACGTTTTAAGTTTGAGGAATATGAATATAAGATAACATACTCACATCAAAGTGGTCTTCACAGAAATAAAGTGGCGAATTCGTGACTACGTCGTTCGGGTTTTGCCTTGCGAGCTTCAACAACTTATCTCTCATTATTTCCCTGTTTGGAACATGTACAAACACTTCGTTGGGTGTTCTTATTGATGTGTTTTTGCACTGCGGTACTGCACACCACTTATAAACTTTGGAATTCATTTTTATCACACGAATTGATTCAATGTTTTGTTTACTTCCTTCGCTACGCATAGACACAATGACATGTTTACCTAGGCGTGACGTCAGAGCCGACGCCATGACACCTGCGAGCTGTTTTCGCGCACTATTGAAAAAATATTAGTAAAATGGCTTCATACTTCGTTAAACTTGAGTTTATTACCGAAATAAAGGTTTTTTCGTAAATAGTGAATGTGTACCCACATTACGGAAGAGTATTTCAAAATCTTTCGTCACGCCTATTATTAATATGAATTATTTTGAAGAAATGTTACACATTATTTGTGAATGTTCGAATTGAAAATGAATCTAACAAAAACAGTTTTTTTTTTCATTTCTAAAACAAACAAGATGGTGTTAAAATGTGTCCTTATCACCTAGATATACATATATAGTCACTCTTTTTCCATACTGTATGAATAATCTTCTGTATGTCGAATAATATCTCTTGTTCCTCTTCTTAACTCCTTTTTTTTCTTCTCAACTCTCTTCGAAGATTCTTTTAACTTCTTTTTTTGGCCACACATTGTATTCTTCAAGATCCCAGGAACCCGTCGTCTGTCTATAGACTCACTCATTCCTAGATTAGTCTGCACCGGTACGTTACATTCATTTACTCACGGAAAATGATAAAAACTTATTCCAGTACAACGGGATCGTTTCATCAAAGAGTCACATTGAGGTACACAACAATAATGATTTGAACTAGAATCACCAATTTTTGCACTCGAGGACGTACAATAGTCAACAGAATATTCACCAGGTGAACCAGAATTTCATTGAATGTCAACAATCACAAGAGATTTGACAAGTTTCAGATGTACAATGGCTAAAATCATATGAACATCAATGTTTCGAAAAGTAAACGATGTGTTCTTATCACCTAGATAAACATATATAGTCATTCTTTTTCCATACTGTATGAATAATCTTTGCTATGTCGAATAATATCTCTTTTTTTCTCTTCTCAACTGTCTTTTTTCTCCTCACAACTCTCTTTGTAAGTTCTCTTTTCCAATTTTTTCTTGCCACAGACGATACAGGAAGATTTCAGGAAGGGACTGTATTCTTCTTCAAGAGCCCATCGTTTGTCTATAAACTCGCTCAATCCTCCTAGATTAGTCTGCACAAGAACGTTACGTTCATTTTCTCATGGAAAATGACGGAAATTTATTCCAGTACAACGGGATCGTTTTGCCCAAGAGTCACATTGAGGTACACAACAATAATGATTTGAAGTTGAATCACTCATTTTTTCGCTCGAGGACAAACAATAGTCAACAGGTAAACAAGAATTTCATTAAATGTCAACAATCACAAGAAATTCGACTAGTTTTAGGTATATGATGGCTAAAATCATATAAACATTAATGTTTGGGAAAGTAAACAATGTACGTATGTATAGTTTCAAAAATCGGCACCAGAGGGAGTATCCCTTATTTTGAATGTCCAATGATACTGAGCCTGAAAACCCAGAAGCTATCGTTTATATCGATGCAACAAATTTTGAGGTTCAGAAGAATAAGAACTCCAGAGTTATAAGGAAGTCATGGCTGTCGCCACGGACGGTTATATTTCATCTACAAACAGAAATACCAAAATGATATAAACAATCTACGGGAATACTTTCAGGAGAACGATATTTTTATACTGGCAACCTCTATCCAGTAGAAAAATAGCGTACGATTTTTAAAAGATCTCAAAATACAAGTTGAGCCTCCTGCCTATTTAGGAGCTCGTGAAAAACTGGCATCAGAAGATGCCAATCATGTCAGTATTATCACCAAAACTTGGTGGATAATATAGTCGAGGAATGGCCACATCAAGAGCATCTCAAAATTTTCGAAAGACTGTGTTCCGAATACTCAAATTTATCATTCAAAAGACATATTTGAAGTAGTGACGAACCTATCATAATGCAGGATGCCACAGTCGAGTTAGCTAACGAGAGGCATCGAAAGGCTTTGGAAGAAAATGACGTTCAAATTTTGATCAGACGTTGTGGGATTTGGCAGAACCTCATTGGGCATCAGATTGATTCCCCCAGACTTGAATTAGAAGCCTTGAAATCTTACTTCTGGAGTTTTCCAGTTGCGGCTGTCTCCATCATATATACAGGATAATATGGACCAGGTTGAAAGACATTGCATTTATATAGATACGTGACTTAATGAAAATGGTTTGATTAGAGTCAGATTATTCTGCAGGCATAAAAACAATACTAAATATCAGTTGTTATTGAAATTTGATATGGATGAAAACGAAATAACAGGAAATTACTGCACATTTTGGTTGGGTGCCAGGGCGATAGGAATGTGCTGCCGTCTACCATTTGGTACCTCAGCTACAGTCAGAATATTATAGAAAACTGAAAATTTCTAAATACCAATACTTTGGAATGCGTTCAAGATGTCGCTGTTCGTGACGTTGCAAAAGAAGAAAATGAACTTCCTGAAATAGTAGAGTTACTTTTTGTAGGGCCCTTGTATTATATAAATAAATCACTTTCATTTTCTGTTCTTGTAACTATTTTCAAAATCAACCTGTTTCTCCGAAACTAATCATACAATTTGATTATGGTCCATTCAAAGTGTTACCGACAGATCGTGATTTACAACATAGCAGAGTTTCATTGAATTTCGCAATCAACCAAAATGCCATGTATTCCGTGCGGGGTTCTTCACCCCGATATGTTACTGCGTTCTTGATATTCTGGATTCTAAAATTAACTAAGAAAATTTCAAAGAACCCCGCAACAAATGCATGGTAAAATGGCGCTCAGCCAATTTTTTTGGGATATTGTGGTACAAGTCACTAGAAAATACACGTGCAAGTTTAAATTAGTTTCCATATCTAGTGTCGGAGATATGAATTTTTGGAAATCATATGAAAATGGCTGTTCTACTAAAACGTACTAAGGTTCACTTATCCAAAAGTATTACTTTTCAGATGATTAGTAACTGAATAATAGCAATGCTGGTTCAAAGGAAGTCAAATAACGTATCAGTCAGTCAGTCGTTATTGAAAATATCTTTATTAGGAGTCTTTGCTCATCACAAAGATATTTCCTTCAAAAGTTTCAACTTTCTTCCAAAACAATAATTGTTTTAAAAAATGTTTGTTTTTTATACTCCATGTTTTTAACATAAATCATTTGAAACAGCCTTTTTGAGACAATAAATCCGCTTTGAAACCAAAACTACTTGGAGAAGACTTATAGTAATTGCTTACTATGATTAGCTACAAAAAGCTACAATACCATTTTATACAAATGTTTACAAAAATAAGTTGAAATAGGTTTTGCACCTACTATAAATGTTTGTTGATTATTCTTGAATGGGCCTGTCAATTTGAGTCATATTTCTCAGTTATACTTTAAAGTGAATTGCCTTACACCCTTGTGAGTTTCATCAAGTTCCTATGTCTGGTTTTTGAAATATGAATATTGAAAATTGATATTTTATAGGAAATATTATCCAATCTCATTTCTTGATAAAATAAATATGATCTTGCGGCGCAAAACAATTGCGTCATTGAAAATCGCATGACCATAAACCGTGTGACTATCAACGACGTGGCTATTGACATGTAGGGGAGGGTTCATAATTACTATTTATAGGTATTCGTGGAATCGTCACGAAGCGTAGAGTACGACGTATATGGATCTGGACACCGAATTTTTGTAAAGCAGGTGGAAAACCGCATACCAACGTGTCAATAGCCATGCCGTTAATAGTCACACGGTTAATAGTCTTGAGGATTTTAACGGCGCAATTATTTTGCGCCGCAAGATCATATTCATTTCATCAAAAAATAAGATTGGATAATATTTTCTATAAAATCTTAATTTTTAATATTTATATTTCAAAAACCAGACATAGGAAATTGATGAAACTTACACTAGTGTAGTGTAATTCACTTCTAGGTATAACTGAAAAATATGATTCAAATTGATGGATCCATTCAAGAATAATTGACCCACCTGTATAATAGGCGGCCTCGTTTGTCTTAGCGACTGACGGATACGTTATTTGACTTCCTTTTAACCAGCAATGCTATTATTCAGTTACTAATGATCTAAGAAGCAATAATTTTGGATAAGTGAACCTTACTATGTTTTAGTAAAACATCCATTTCTATGATTTTCACAAATTCATATCGCCAAAGCTAGACATACAAACTAATTTAAACTTGCACGTGTAAGTTCTAGTGACTTGTCCAACTATATCCCAAAAAATTTGTTGCGGGGTTCTTTGTCAGTAACGTACCGTTTGAAAATTATTTGCCTGAAATATTTTAGAACAAAATGTAATTGGGACTATTCTAATTACAAAATATACCTCCTTTGATGACGTTTCGGGAATCACCTCTGTCCCCTTTATCGAATCCTGGTTTTTGGAAAATAATCACAATTTCAAATCGCACTTGAAGTATTTCGTATATTCTTGACAATTGCTAGTCAAAATCTGACATGCACCACAAAAGTTCACAGGATGTTCAATTCAACGTGAACCATTTCGTATGAAGTTTCTGTAGTTCCACCTCCTTTTTCAGTAGGGACATCCATGTTGGATCCGTAGTGAGATAACACGCAGCTATATTATCATTTTCATTCAATAAAATACAGAATATTTCAGAATCCATATAATCAAAAACGCAGTAAAGTATCGGGTCAAATTTAGTAATTTGCTTTTCTCAGAACAAATAACTATAACAGGAGAGCCATGTGAAGTGTAATATTAGAAAACAAGGGTCTTTGGAGTCTTCTTCGTAACGAATTCAATATATATTGAAACAAGTGGTAGACCGCAAGCGAAAAACAACTACTTTCCTAACAAATACCACGCAAAACGTTGAATGACATTCACCTGGAAATGTATGCAAACCTCCATTGAAAATGAAAATTGCTTGCAAATGTTTCTTTCTGATGAACTTGATTATGTTTAATTTATGCCAAATCCGCCTAACAATCCGCATACCGGTTTCAGGCCTTTTGCTCCCATCAGTATGGAGTAGTTCACCAGTCATGAACGAAAACATCATCAAGCTTAAATCACCTGTAGGTACGCCGGAAAAAGTAACTTTTAACCGGCGGTACCTAGTGACAGAAAGAAACACTCCCTAATATCCCCCTATCTCAGTGCCCGACTGGGCGTATATATAAAACAAGAGAGCCATGAAGTGTATTATTAGAAAACAAGGAACTTTGGAGTCTTCTTCACAACGAATCCAATATAAATTGAAACAAGTGGTGTACCACATGCGAAAAACAACTACTTTACTGGCCACGCAGAACGTTGAATGATATTCACCTGAAAATCTATGTTTTCTAATATTACACTTCACATGGCTCTCTCGTTTGATATATTCGCCTAGTTAGGCATACAGCCACTCCTATCGAGATGCTATTGAGATAGGGCAATAGTATGGAGTGTTTCTTTCTGTCACTAGGTAAATCCGGTTGAAAGTTACATTTCCCGGTGTACCTACAAGTGATTTAAGTTTGATGATGTTTTCATTTATGTTGGGTCTCGCTTCGGCCAGAGGTCTTGGGATCTCTGACTGGTGACTCCGTACTGATGAGGGCCAAAAGCCTGAAACCGGTATGCGGATTGTTAGGCGGACCTGGCATGAATTAAAAGTTTATCAGAAAGAAACATTTGCAATCAATTTTCATTTTAAATGGAAGTTTGCATAGATTCTCAGGGACATATCATTCAACGTTCTGCGTGGTATTTGCCAGAAAAGTAGTTGTGTTTCGCTTGTGGTCTATCAGTCGTTTCAATTAATATTGAATTCGTTGTAAAGAAGACTCCAAAGTCCGTCGTTTTCTAAGATAAGTAATAGTTTTTACTTCCAAGGGGAAAAAAAACCCAAAATATGGAAAACAGAATGCCGATACCTCCCCAAAAAACATTCAGACGTTAACATTATTGCAGTGAGTCAATTTTATACCTCATCCCTATTTGATGTTCCTTCAAGAACTCAACTCTTCCCAAACTACGGTTTGGGCTATGGTGCTCTCACGAACATCAAAGGGCTCCTCGTAGAACCAAACTCGAAAAAAAACAACTTTTACTTCGACATACCCGTAAATCCCCCATGCACTCTGCACAGCACATCCTGGTGTTTTGGTGCTTTGAATATTGCGGAAATTTATACCATGAACTTATGATCGGAGATTATGAGTATAAAACTGACTTACCGAGAGTTATATTTACGCCCACGAAGTTTTCAAGTCTGAAGGGAGTTTATAGGGAGTTTACCGAAACTTCGTGCATGTATTTGACACTTTATAGTGTGCAGAGGTTGTCTACCTTGCACGGATTTAATCTTGAAACTCAATTCGCGGCATGTTTGTTTAGTACACGAAGGGTCAACACTCCAGGGTGTTGACAATCATCCCTTTGATCTCACTTTATCCAACCGATAATCAATCAGTCTTCGGAAATGTTTATTTTCATCATCATGGAAACTACAATGAAAGAAAAACCGAGCAATCAATACTGAAGTAAAAAACATTGCGCTACTTACATTTTCGTTAAGGTTGCTTTCAATCATGTTCAACATATTCTTCTTACATTGTGATATAATAGTAAGAACGTAATTGATAGTTGAAAAGAAGTTCAAAGTTTATAAAACACAGATGAAAATCAAAAAAAGTTCTATGAATATAATAAGTTGTCTACTCTATGTGAAACTAACAGATTGGGAAACATTATTTATTCTTTACAGACATAAATTCTGACGAATGCATACAATTTTGAAGATGACTTTCATATATAGAACTCATTTGAATGTCCAATGAATTCAATAATCAAATACTTCCAGAAAAAAATGTTCTGGCAGTTTAGATGTTATCTTCCTTTTTAGCAATGTCTATTTGGATGCTTGTGAAGGAGCAACACAGAAAAATTGGGAACGTATCACTAATTATTGTTGCATTAACGAAGAGACACTTTTGAACTTTGGACTTTACTTTTTGACAATACTTATTTTTCATTCAATGATAAAAATTTATAAACAAACTGCTACGATCCTCACATTATACTCACAATAGAGTCCGAAAACAACAAAAATCTCGTATATTTCTTGATACCAAGCTTAAAGGAACAACAGAGAACAGGCTACTAGTGGATTGGAACAGGAAACCATGCAACTCAGGCAGATATTACAATCACTCATATCACAAACATTCTCTGAAAGTGAACTTGGTAAAACAAATGAATATCAAAGTACTCAGGATCTCAGACCCTGAATTTCATTCATTTTTTTTAATATTCCATTGAATAATTTTTAAAATAATTCATTTATATTATATTTAACACCTCATTTTTCCCTAGCAGTACAAGACTCAAACAGCAGTTATTCAAGCATTGTCTCAATGAACAATGAAACCAATACTACCCTCCAACCTATTTCCACTTCATTGCCATTCATGAGAGAGAGATCACTCCTAAACCCACCTGATAAGTTCAAAATAGCTTATTAAACATTTCGAATGATCATATCAATTTACTCTAGTGTCAAAGATAATATTCCTGTAGGTACCGCCAATGTCAAAGGTAATTCATAGTATTCCTTGTCAAGGTTGTAATGAACAGTATATTGGTCAAACGTTGAGATCTATATGAAGCAGAATAATTTCTCACAAAAGCAACTGCAGACTGCACCCCAAAAGATGCGCTCTAGCGGAATATGTTAATAATTCTGAGCACCAGATGAATTATGAGGCAGGGAAAATGTTAGCGATAGAATGACTTACAACGAAGAGGACCTCCTCAGAAATGGCATTAATTCCCCAAGAAAATAACTGCATTAACAGAAGAAAACATATTATCCATTTGAGTGTTCCTATTTACTGTCATTAGACATTAATCAAAAAATTGGCAACAATGTAGTATTAACCAAAATTTAAAACAACGACAATCTGGTAACAAGAGTTGGTACCACTGAATTCAGTTGTAAGACCAATTAACCCTAACACATTGTCTTGTCTTGATGGCCATCGATAAGTACGCGAGATCTTTTCTATCTACCTAACACTAACATTAAATTATGGGAAAAAGCGATTCACAAATATGCGGAAGTACCTATGTCCTCAATAGCTGGTTAGAGCATCTGACTAGAGATTCAGAGGTCGTGGGTTCGAATCCTGCTCGAGGATGAATTTTTCATCTAATTTAATGATTTGTCTGATATGCCACAATTTTTCCTTCCATGTATTTTTCACAGACGCAATTTTCCACTTCATATTATATATTCGGCAAAATCTTATCAGTGGTTATAGATCTTCTTCCTGAACTTTGATTGAAACCGTTACGTCGATGGTGATGTCGGGGTGAAAGGTTAATTGGTCTTGATGGCCATTGATGGGTACTCCAGATCTTTTCTATCGTCCCAACAGTAACATTGAATTATGGGAAAAAGCGATTCACAAATATGCGGACGTTCCTATGTCCTCAATAGCTCAGTTGGTTAGAGCATCTGACTAGAGATTTAGAGGTCGTGGGTTCGAATCCCGCTTAAGGATGGTTTTTTCTTTAATTTAATAATTTGTCTGATATGCCACAATTTCTCCTTTCATAAGTCTTATATATATATATATATATATTATATATATATATATTATATATATATATATATATATATATATATATATATATATATATATATATATATATATATATATATATATTATATTATATATATTGTTATGATTGGTTGGATTATTGTTTTTCAATTTATATATATTTTTGTGAATTTATTTCATAGATTATAATTTGTGAATCCCTATCATAAGAAATGAAAACACCGGCTATGTTATTTTACCCTTCTCTTTTTAAACCTCTCTTTACCTTATCCCAGCTCAGTCAGGTACGCCTATGAACATGAGTCATCTCCTTCTCAGTAGTCGGATCTGGTGACCTGTATTGCCGACTTGGCACTAACGATTCGATAAGAAATTCTGTTCAGTGCGGAGAAAAGTGAGGTTATAAAAAACACATTTTGCAGAAAATAATCAAAAGGGTTGTTTTTATTCAGATAAAAAACTTAAACTGCCCCACTCTGCGATAAATACGTTATTCTAAAAAGAAACAATAATAAGAAATGGTGCAAGTTGAAAATAAGTGATGATTATTAATAGGGAGGATGTTTAAAATTATGATCAGTCCTTTATCATGGAATTTTGATGAAAGTTCAGCCAAAACAATGTAAATAGTGGATCGGACACCCAAAGTTATTGGATAGATATATGGAAAGTTGCACTTTGGTGAATTCGGTGATTAGAATACCTTGTCGCTCCCTGTCCTGTGATGTCTCCAGCCCCGTGGACGTACTATTGAAATTTCAATGACAGTGAAAATTTTTGATACCTTATTTTTCCCAGTTGGGCCTTTTAGTAATATTTCTCGTTCTGGAATCGTTTTATCCGGTTTTTTCTTTAATTGTTTGTTAATATCTCTACAAATTTTTGTACGTGGCTTCCTTTTTTTGTAATTTTTTCAATTCTCCTCAAACTTGTTATCTCGTCCTATGGTAACACACACCTTCTTTATTTTCCCACGGATTTTCGAATTTAGTGTCCCTTCCTACCTAGTTATTTGTTATTCTAATTACCACTAATGATTTTATTAATGAAAGCTAATTCTAAATCTTACACCCCATTTACAAATTGGTATAAAATTATATTTTTACAATTTCTGATCTCACATCTTCTGATATCATCACTTTTCCCACACAAACGCTCTCGATCTCCCATTGGTGGGTTTCCTGTTGATGTGAATTGTCATACAGGATGTTCAAAACTTATATTGCTAGATATTGTAATTCAGCTTTCTTTTTTTTTCATTTCTATTCTCCATTAGCATATTAGAATAAAGGTTGAGTGTAAGAAAGTACTTACCCATCTAACACACGGGTAAACGCTAACTCTGCCCTTTGATAGTACTAGAATCACATTTCATGTATGAATTATGTCTCACTATCAATAAAAATGATTATTATTATTATTATTATATATGAGTTGATGTTACTTTATATTCAATGTTTTCTATAAATTTGAATTTTGATATGATTTAATAGTGGATTTTCATCAGATTTATCGCTGGTTATATACTTTTGATAACAGATCAACTTCAGGATTGCCCTCTTGATACATATGCATCGACTGGAGCATAGTATAAGCAGTATAAAGGTAGAGAAAACTGCAAAACAACATAGCCTTAACAACGATAACTAAAATACCTAATAATAATGATAATTATGAGTTTAATTATTTTACAACATTTCCTAACATAACAATATATCTGGAGATTGCGGTTCTTGAATCCTGATATATGTATATTTGGAGGAGATTTCTAGGGATATTGTATTCTGGAATGGATATTTCTGTCTCAGTTCATAAGAAGCTACGTTTCATCCCTGGCCGGGGACTTCTTCAGGCTTTATTTTGTCTTTTCTCTTCAGTTTCTTGGCAGTATTGAATGCGTACATCCTTTATATTTTGGTTTACCATTTCCGCGGACATTTTTTGTTATGATCTGTGTGCTGCGGTGTGGAGGCAACCGCCAAGAAAATGTAAAAAAACAAAATGAAGCCTGAAGAAGTCCCCGATCAGAGACGAAACGTTCCAATATCCCAATATTTAAATGTAGCTTATGATTAGACCTAAGAACTGTAACAATAAAACCACATTTTTTCACAACCAAGTGCAACCAATATTAGGTGAGCTGCCATTTCAAGTATATCTTCCCATATATATATATATATATATATATATATATATATATATATATATATATATATATATATATATATATATATATATGTTGGGTATTGCCAATTACAGGGTGATTTTTTCGACTTTTTTATCCTTCATAACAACCAACCGCATTGAAAATGATTGACTGAATATTTCAGCAACAAACTCCTGAAATGTATTCAATGGATCATCCGCTCTATGCATGAAAGTCCAATGTGTGTTTTTGCGAAGATGACAGAATTGCGCATAGTTTGATTTTTGCATTATATTCGTCCATATATCCTATTTTCATGTGCGATATTATGTCTGAGACTATTAGGAATAAGACAGAGAACAGTTTTGCGTTCTGATATCCCCGGATTGATTACTGAGTTCGATACAACTTCGATTTTTCAAAAATTGATTAAGTTACTCGGATGGAAGTATTAACATGCATTACCAGATTGAAACAGTCTAATAGGTTCATCAACAATTGAGCTACATCCTCGATCTGCTGGGATGCCTTGGGGTTCCTCCAATGACGTAGTTGGTGGTTTGCAGACTAAACACTTCATCTTATGACTGAATGAGAAATTATAATTATTTATGGAGAAGTGAATGAGACTGTTAATGATACGTTTTCACAAAATTCTAGATGTTATTGTGTTGTATTGTTTCCAGTGGCGATACCATCCTTGTGTTACAGGGGGTTATAATTCTGAAATTTGAACACAGATTTGGTTGATTTCAGAGTATACCAAAAAAATTAGAGTTATCATTCCAATACAACAGTGTCCAAAACTGGAAGTTGACGCTATAATAATATTTTTCAGTGTATCATATACAAAATTCCATGAAGTCCGAAAAATATTGTAGAATATAAAAGGTATAAGTCATGCCCTGGTTGATCCAATATCTTATATTTCTCAATTCTACTTTCGATTCGGGAGCTCATAAGAAAATCCGATATAATACATCTGTTTCTGTCTACGAGCGGAACTGTTACCTAGGTATTTTTGATTGAACAGTCCATCCACATATAAATTTAATGATATGGGACATGGCATTGTACCATGAGAAAAACGATATTTCTTCATTCCATACATTCATTTTCCATCGGCACTATTCACCTCCTATCCAACGGGTAGTGGAAGCGGTTTCAAATAGGAGTTATTGAAATATAAGTTTTCCTATGGAGTGTACTTTCCTACTGTAGGATGCAAAACGAAACGCTATTCCAAGAGCTTTTTTCTTTCGACACCCTTCAATCTCAGAATAGAAGACTTTCTGCGTATCCACCTTGATATTATCCATTCCATTTTTTATTGAACTCAATCCCAAACGAAAGATAAATGTCCTTCTTGAATCTAGGCAGCCCTATCATGGATAGCTTCATGAATATTTATTGTAGCACTGGGAAAAATTACATCTTAATTGAATTTCTGATTGATATCACAAAAAAGAATTCAACGTTGTTAGATTGGATTCCAGAAAGGAGTCGACAATTGATCTTTTGTGCCGGAGCAATTGTTAACGTTGATAATGTCCCTAGAGCTGAAATTTGAGATCTACAATGAACCTGTCGGCGTTAGCGCACAGTATCCGTTCTACTTAAAAGGAATTGAAATCGACTGTTGAAATAGTTTCGATTCCACCGTATTAGTGACAAGGCTGATATTTCACTCGGACTGAAATCTATATTAACGACTATTGCCCTTATTATTTTTCAACCTCTCGATTGTCCACAAATGTAATAGAGACAAACAATGAAATCAGTTCAATAGTGAACAATGTCTAGTTGCTGATAAATTCACGCTAGTTTATGTTGGAGTTATGAATGAATGAATGAGCTTCATTTATTTAGTAGGAATATCCTAATACACATAATTAATAACATAATGTATCTGTAGGTACAGTGAGTGAATATACAACTAAAAATAAATGATGTTATTATAAGTAATCCTTAAACCTAATAATCATTGATATTAACAATGATCAATTACGAATGAAAATAATTTTATTTTGATAATTTTACGATCTAATGTGGGCAGTAATTTGTTTTTCGCATTTGTGGATAGTATTGGATTGTCTCACATAATCAGGTAATTTGTTATACTCATCTAAGCCTTTATAAAATATAGATTTCATTCTATTAGACATGTTGTATTCAAGTAGGTGCAATTGTTGACTAGTGCTTTCCCTTGTCTGATAAGAATGAACTTGAGACTTGTATACAATAAATTCATTAAAATATTCAGGAGAAACGTTATTCAAGATTTTGAGAATGAATATAATTGATATTTGATATAGTCTTTGGGATACTGATAACCATTGCAAGGTGTCTAACATGAATGAAATATTGGTATATCTATTACACTTCAGAATGATACGCATTTCTTGATTTTGTAGTATTCGCAGTCGGGCAATTTTATTAGAATCAAAAGTATATAATATACTTCCACAATAATCAAAATGAGGCTGAAGTATTGCATTATATACAGTTATTCTGGAATAGGTGGACAATTGTGAAGAGACTCTTGTGAAAAAATATAGCTTTTTAGAAATTTTATTGATGATATAGTGGAAGTGATTATTGAAAGATAGAGTATTATCAAGCATGAAACCCAGATATTTCATTTCATCTACAAATTCAATTGTGTTATTAGCTATTTTCAGGACTGCATTGTTTATATTGATGAACTTTAGCCTATGTGACGTTGATAATACCATTGCTTTTGTTTTGGCTACATTTAGTTTTAGTTTGTTGTCATTGAAATGAGAGTTGATTTTGGCTGATGAATTATTTATTCTGTCAATTGCAGTATCTAGATCACTATCTGACACTGATAATAACGTGTCATCAGCAAAAAGATTCAAAAAGTCGCAAGAATGAAAAAAATGTATGTCATTTATGTACACCAAAAATAAAAGCGGCACTAAAACACTCCCTTGTGGTACTCCAAAAGAATTAACGATGGGGGTTGATGAAGTTTCATTGATTTTTGTGATTTGCATTCGGTTACTGAGGTAATCTTTAAACCATTTGTGTGCTATACCTTGTATACACGCAGACTCAAGTTTTCTTGATAATAGTTCCCGGTCTATTGTTTCAAAGACTCTTTTCAGATCCAGAAATACAGCAATAAAGTACTTTCCCTCATCAATAGATTTCTTCCATTTCGTTATTGTCAGTTGAAGTGCTGACTCACATGAGTGATGCTTTCTAAAACCAGATTGACTTCCAAGAAAAAAATTTATTGAATTCAAGTAATCTAATATCTGTTGATATACCACAGTTCCATACTGGGCAGTGTGTTAATTGGTCGATGTTCCCAAGATTTATTTGAATTTGAAATCTTTTGTATAAGTACAATAATACTAGTCTTGAGTGAGGTTGGAAATGTACCATATTGTAAAGATATATTCATCAAGTGTAACAGAACATGTCCAACAATTCCATATATATTTTGAATAAATTTCAAATCCACTAGTTCACTGCTAGATTTATTACCCAATTCTTTTATAATCAATGATAGTTCCGGTAATAAGATTTCACGGAATTCTGAAAAGGTACTATTTGTTCTAAATGAATTATTCCATTCGTGACCCTCATCAATACTTTCCACAATGTCTCTGATGCTATTTATAAAATAATTATTGAAACATTCCCCAATTTCATTCTCCTCCCTAACTATTTCAAGTTAACCTTCAGCGGTCATAAAGTGAATACCATTTGTGAAATGAGAATTATTACTTTTGATATTTACAAGCTTTTTAAGTGATTTCCATATCAAAACGGAATTAATTCTATTTAAATAGATTTTTTCATAAAAGTAGTGCTGTTTCTTATATTCAAGCATGTTTACAAATTCGTTGCGTATAGTTTTGAAATTATGCCAGTTTTCTTCGGTTTTATTATTTCTGAATGCTAAATATGCTCTATCTCTATTGAGGCTTTCATTTTTCAGTTCATAATCATACCATGGCAGACTGTTTGACTTATGAATGAAAGTTTTAATTGGTGCAACATTGTTTACTACGGATTCACACTTGGTTTGAAAATTCTCGTATAGTATATTAACATCGACGCAGTTCAGCAAAAAGTTGCATGATATCAAATCTAGACTGATTTTTTCCATATTAACTGGACTAAGATTTCTGAATTTCTTAACCACATCAAAACTCATATATTCATTAATATTGAAGATATTTACAGGAATAAGTGAATGGTCTGTTAATTTGGGAGTGACATGGACTTAAGTGAAAATTTTAAAGTTGCTGAGAACGTAGTCCACAATTGTGCTGCTATGTATGGTACACCTGGTAGATTCACTCATTTAAGAGTTATTCCCAACATATTTAGTACATTTTTCATTCGGTTACTATAAAAATCATTGTTATTCCAATCAATATTAAAATCACCAGCTATAATACATTTCAAATTGTTGCCAAACACATCATTACAAATATCTTCAAAATCATCAATGAATACAGAATGACTTGCATTTGGTGAATGGTATAAAGATCCCGCTACTGATTTAGTGTTTTTGTATTTAATTTTCACAACTTTGCACCAATGATATAAGTTTTGTATACTGAGTAGTCAATATCAGATCTAACATACAGAAGTACCCCTCCTGTATGTCTTGATATCGAATCACATCTTATGGTGGTGTAGTTATTAAAACATATTTCACTGTCTTCAATTTCAGAAGTAGTTTGACTTTCACTGAATAATATCACTGCAGGATTGTAACACAAAATGTTCATTATTGCTTCGTCTTTATTTGACAAAAAACTTTGTATGTAACCATATATAATATCACAATTGAGTGGTATAATAGGATTTCCTAATTGTTTTTTTGGGTTGTTTGTAATGTATCAACAAAAGTGAGTTTGTTGTTAATAAACTTGATCGTTTTCGAGTGGTCACCATTGGCTTGTAGTTATTCCAATTTTTTTTTAACAGGCAGGAAGTATTCCCTTTGATTTTTAGTTTGGTCGGCAAAAATGACTATACCTGGTATTCTCCTTGTTTTATTTTTCAAAACAGTAATAGCATCCTCACGATTCCTCAAGGTGATTTTGATAAGTCGGTTTTTGTTGGGTTCAATTTTTCCAACTCTAAATACTTTTATATCGGAAATGTCAACATTATAATTCACAAGAATATTGGACACGGATTTCAAATCATCATCTTTGCGTTTTTCGAATGTTGATCCATTAGATTCCTGGATATTTGTTATCAGAATGTTACATTCTCTTCTCTGTCTTTCTAGCATCTCTGCTATCAGGTCTTGAGAGAGTTCCTCGTTATTTTCCAAATTGTTAGACAAATCTGATCTGTTGTTTGATGTGACAGTTTTTGAGTCCTTAACAAACTTCTCAAAATTTTCCTTCAGTTCATTAATTTGATTTATCAAAGCTGGGACTTTCCACAGTCCCGTTTCACAGTTGCTACATAGAAATTTTAATTTTCTCTTGGTTTTGAGCTGTAAGCATTTGATTTCTGAACCTGTGAGATTTCCACAATCATCAGCAGTGCATAATAATTCATTACAATCATCACACGCAAATAATTGATTAATGTCATATTCATTTTTACATTGAGTACACATTCCTTTATTCATGTTTAAAATAATTATAAAAATTATTGGTACGCCACTGGTCACAATAAATTCAGGTGGACTTTTCTTATCAGCTCCAGGTTTTTTGTTGCTATAGTTTTTAATTTGGTTCGTTTTTATTTGGTAGTGTTTTTGCGCTTCTTTATTCCACTTGCACTTATGTTTTATGTGATTTGCACCCAAAATCAATTATATTTTCACATTCACTTCATAGCAGGTTGTAGAATAATTAAATCTGTATGAAAAAGTATCAATTTCAACTATACTGTTCGAGTTTAAACCACTTAATTATACTCAAAACTAGGAGCAAATTGAAGTACAACTTGTTCACGTTTAGACAACACCATCGTCAACACTATCGATTTGTATGGTTGGTGTTCATCCTGCCAAAGTACAGGAAATACAACTTTTGTGAGGCCAATGGAAATAATAAGACAGTGGATTGAATTTTCAATGAAGGACTGGGAAACTAGTTGAGAAATTTGGTAAAGCTGGCACATAAGACTATCCAGACCGAACGATGCAATTTTGTAAAATTATGATGGGAAAGATGGCTCGGGATCGGGCTTTCATCAGAAATATCTCTTTTACGAATGATATTTAATAAGGTTTAGTTTTTCGATATATTATAATGTTTGTAACTTGCCAAGTTCTGCGATTTTTTGTAGCCCTGATGCTAGATAAATGAATTATTATTATTCTTCAGAACACTGAATGAGCAGTAATGCTTGTTATTTGTCAAATGTATTTTCATTCTACACTTTCCTGATACTTTTTATATCTTAGTAATCTCAGTGATAACATCTGCCGGTCTCGAACCTGGAAAAATAGATGAATTTGATGCGAAATCGAAACAACACTATGTTTCTATCGATTTTTTTCAGCTCATTCAGATGACTTTGAAAAAACATATTCAAACAACAATAGCCTAATGAAGTAAAAGAAAAAATATCCGCCTATTGTTGCATGTAAGATCAAAGCGGCTCATCCTATTATCTTTCTCTGGGGTTTTTCAGTTCATACAAATGACAGTTCGTCTAAAACGATCAAACTTACCGTGGTGCCATATTTTTCGAAATTATATTTTGCATTTCTTGCATCGAACCGAAAAAGTGTTTGAATAAGTATAACTTTCTCGAAATCCGAACTTATTCCAGATCAGTGATTCACATGAACATGAGTAACAATTAGTACAAACAGAAAAATAAAATATTCCCATATTTGAAACTGAGAAAAAGTAGTCCAATCAATTCCCATTGATTTGAGAAAAAATATTTTCATAATTCATTTTTCTGTGACAAATGAAATTTCAATTCAGAAAAAGGTTTCTCAGATTTGGAAATCACAATTGCGTTGGGTTGCAAAAGGATCACATTTTGTTTTTTAACTCAAACAAATGTTTTGCTTACATTGGGAAGTTCACACCATTCATAAAAAAGGATTTCTACTCAACGGAAAGATCTTCTAAATATGAAGCCATACCTCGGTTTCACGGCTAAGAAACCATTTCAACGGACTTCAGTAGCAATCATCAACTATTTCATGATTCATTCTTGAATGTGAAACTGCGTATGGCTTTGGATTTGAAAGAAATTTACGTTGGAATTGTGGAAAATTCCCAATGTAAGATAGTTGCTCCGGTAGGAAACAAAATGAATTAGGTACACATATGGAAGAGTTTCCTTGAATTACAAATTTTATTTTTCATACAAAATGGAGAAGCGAAAATCTTTAATTTCACTTCAAATCCAACATAGTCCATAAAAAACAATTAAACAAATGTTCGAACAGATTTAGGCAGACGAAATCTAATTGATCACCAACACAAAAGAATCTTGAGAAGGATATGTCGTAGATCATTCTTTGGAAAGAAAACGAAAAGATGGAAAATTTGAAAAAGTTGATGAGGCCAGTAGAGTAGTGCCTACCTGGGACTCAATTACCAATAAATTATCCGACTATACTGTCCAATCCCAGGGTGATATCAAAAAACGGTTACAATATTTTTCCTTAGTTACAAAAAATATAATAATTATTAACTTCTGGATCGTGTCTTATTATCACCCAATAGACCTACAAAAAAATGTGGTTATTGAAAATCTATAATCAATTAATCAATAATCTCCTTTTCTAGATAGTTTACTGAAATTTTTCGTAAATAATTTTCAAAATAATGTCGATATTTGGACGACAATTCAATCTTAGTTTGGCCCTCAATTGTAGGGAGCGCTGTCTAGAGGTCTCTGTCTCTTTTGGGGAGTCACAACTTTGTCGTGCAATGTATGGATCACATTTTCTAAAGAAAAAACACGATTTCTCTATCATTTTTACGTGAAAAAGTTATGCTTCTCAAAAGTCGCTACAAGCAGCCGTTTTCGAGATATTTTGGTTTAAATTAATCGATTCATGCAATCTTCCTCTCATTGATCCGCGAACTCTTTGAAATAAAAGTATCAAGTAGGCTAAGTAAGTTTATTCCATTTTTTTTGGTGTTCTCATGTCGAAAATAATATCTTGACGCATAGCTAAATAGTTTTATTTATTATTATTGTGATTATTTGTTAAAAAATGGTGAACTTTACCAGTGGCGAGTATGCTGACAAACATTTTACATACGGACTAGCTAACGGAAATGCATACGAGGCTAGACGTTTGTATCAGGAGCGTTTTCCGAACCGCACAACTCCTACTTCAAAAACGTTTTCAAAAATTCACGCTCAGTTGAGGGAAACAGGACGTTTTGAGAAAGCTAGTCATATGTCGGGTGCACATTGGACGGTAAAAACCGGGGAAACAGTTCATAATCTGGCGGGAGAACACCCGGAAACAAGCTCCAGAAAAATAGCGCTGACGTTAACATTTCTCATGTTCTGGTATGGAAATTTTTCATTGATAATTTGTTATATCCCTACTATATTCAAAGAGTTCAGGACTACTCCCTCGTGACTTTCCATTACCAGAGCCGGATCAAGAGGGGGGCAAACGGGGCTGCAGCCCCGGGGCCTCCACAAGAGAGTGGCCTCCACAATATAAATTTTCAGGTAAAATTTCCTAACAAATACCGAAGAATATGCAAAATTATATATAAAAAATCTGACAACGAGAGAGCAGTTCTCCCACTTTTTCCTCTCATTTTTCGTTTTAAACATTCAAAAACATGTTTCGTATTCTTGTCAAAATTTATGGTTAATATTAATCTTCGACCTGATGAATCATGTGTATATGCGAGAAACAATCACCAAGTAAAACATCATACTATTATACAAAATATTATATCGTATCGAAATTAGCTGTAAAAACAAGAACAATTGAATTAAAAAAAAAATACATTTCTTTAAATTAAATGAAGGATTTTCTGTCGATGTATTCTTCGAATGACACAAGCGATCTAGATACACAATGAAATTCAATAATCATTGGCAAAAGAAAATTATATTTCAATTTATGAATATGATTGCATCAAATTATTTATGAGAGCCCTGTGCGCATTCCATAATAGAACAAAAGTTCATATTCTGTTGACTATTTTTCTGCCGATTCTACAAACACTTTGCCCGTCTTTACCTGTTTTTCCTATTTATTGGCGTTGACAAGTGTCCGCTGAGTGGCGCGCTTGTAACAGAGAAATCCCCGAAATCTGAAAGTGTGAGTCTAAGAGAAAGATGACATTCCGCAACAAATGTAAATCCTTCTGAAAAGGACTATCTATGTATCTATCTAAGATGTTCTACTATCAAATTCTTGAAAACCAAAATTTCAGAGCTACATCCTCAAGCATTGAAATTACAGTGATTATTTTTTGACATTGCTAGAAACCAATGGAAACGTTCAATTCAAATAATTCATATACGTTTTGGCCAATCAATAGTGGGAATATTCTACCTAGAAAATTGTAGCGGGAATAATTTGAAGTATTTTGTTTCTATTGTCTGACAACCTATATTTTTAATTTGACGTCAGTAGATATGCTAGGCGGGTATGAGCGCAACCCCTATTTTGGGGTGGGTTTTGGCGAGTGGGTGAGGGGGTGGTTTTCGGGTGGGGGTAGGGATGATGGTGGCAGTCATGGGCGGTTCGTTGTGGGAGGGGTTTGTGAAAAAGATGGCGGTGAGGGGGTGGGGTGGTTGTTGGGGGTAGGGGTGGGGGGGATGAGTGGCCTGTGATTGGTCGGAATGGTGGCAGCCATGTTGTGTATGGGAGTGTGTGATTGAGAGTGGGAGGTGGGGAGAGCTGTGATAGGTCGTGGGCGTGGTGATAGCCGCCGGCCGTTATCCAATAACCGAGCAGCATATTGAAATGGGGGTGTCAACCAATATCCGTCAACGGCATTGGTCGGACGGAAGTGTCACGTGATCAGTGAATGGCGGCGGCCATTTTGGAAAGTGGGAGGAGTCAGCGATGATGCGGCTATGACTCAACCGACAAGTCTTTGCAGGAATATTATCTACGTCAGCACTTCTTATCAGTTGTTTATTTAAGCGACCGGATATCGGCGGCATCCTTTGTTTACATTGAGATAAGATATCGGCGGCGGCATCCTTTGTGAAAGAGTTTGTTTACATTAACAAGATAAGAGAGTATGCAGCTGCACGCTCGAACCGTGGGATAACTTCATTCAAAGTCATATGATTACTATTCGTATTTGTATCTAAGCGGACTAAGGCACTGTCGGCGACATGGAAGCAGGACGGATCCGTTTGCATATTCAAGGTCAAATGATCGCATCATCCAGTTCTGAGAATCTTGTCGAGTTGGCAGTTTCGAATTGCGCAGTAGGAAATTGATGTGGGTGACCGATCCCCACCGTCAGCTTCATTCTTCATCTGTCCTCTGAACTGTGAACATCGTTCTATTCAGTGCTCTCTTTCTTGCTCTCTGAGTTTGTGTGTTCGTGCATCTACCAAACATCTAAAAAACGTAAGTTTTTATTTTATTGTGTTCCTTTTTTTTTTCAAAACCTTTTTTATGTATGCCAAAAGGGTACTTTTAGTTTTTTTTACTTCATATATCGAGGGTGGGTTTTTTTCTATTTGTTTACGGGGGAGGGATTGTTTTTTCTGCAAAACATTTTAAGGGATTGTTTATTTATTATAGATGAATCTTGCAGAAATAAACGCTGTTGCAAGCAGTAGCTACAGGGAAACCGTAGCTCTATCAACATTGCCGCTAAACAAGCCCATGCTAATCGAGAAATTGAGAGCAGTCAAAACGAAGTACGGGGACACAATAGTAGCCGATTTGGAAACCAAATCAGTCTTCCTACCAAGGAAGGTATTCGAGGTGTTACAACCGAAAATCGACGAGTTCAAACCTCGAGAATATTCAATCATCATAAAACCATCCACAACGAAGATACCAGTCTTTGAATTCATCAAAAACTAGACCATCATCAGCATCAACAAAAACTAAGGCCCCCATCCACCACGACGACGACAACTGGAACGGCTGTATTCCATTAAAGGTGAGAGAGAGAAAAAACTCTGTATTTTGTGAAAAAGCATTCATTCTTCTCGTTTTTTTTTTAATAACCATGAATTCTGAACAAATTGCCGCTCTCAGCGATGAGATGATTATTAAATACAGGGAGGCTCAAAATTTTCTCAAACAAAAATCCAGTCCAATGGAACGTGTAAATGTTCGAGTTTTGATCAGAGTCGAAAATACTGTTTTTTTTTATGTAATTTCTCAATACTCTTATAGTATAATTGTCAACATATTTTTTTTTATTGTTCAGTCAATTCCATCTGTAATAAATTTGTTAAGTTGATTTATTGCATATTTATTTGCCTTCCCATACAAGCTAGGTAACATTTATTTAATTTTATTCATCTTTGACTTTTGTCTTTAGCAAGTCTGGTGCCCAACTCTTGAACTAGTCAAGTTAATTAATGTATAATTTTTTTAGTGGCCAAATTTGATTAACTAGGAAAATTCATTAATTGAACCTTACTCACGGCCTAACCGTATCCATCTGAGCAGCCTATCGGCAAAGTGATTTCACCTTCTTAAATTTGAATCATATAATTTAAAATCTGGGGTTCAGAAGTAAGGGGTGTTGCACTTTGTGGGATTCTTCATATGACATGAAGTATTATTGCCTTGAATTAGGTTTGGGTGGCTCATGAATGGCTTTTCTGAAACTGGTTCTGGAATCCAATGGTTGTCTTGGAGTGGCTCCGAACTGGAAATATTAATAATAAAACACAAATAGGTTCAATAAAATATAACTAGTGTATGTTGTTTGGGAATAAAGAGAAAAAATGGTTTGAAAAAATCATCAGTAAATATTCTTGGTGAAAAATATGTTGTCTAGGCCTATATTTATGTGTCATTATCATTTTAATTTGGAAATTAAATTGAATGCCCCAAAATTAATTGAATATAAAGGCGGTGCCATGAAAAGATTTTTTTGAGATGAAAGAAAAAAACAAACATTCTCCAAACTTTTGTGTTCAGAGGAAACCAATTGTTTATTTTTTTTTT
Organism: Gonioctena quinquepunctata; assembly: GCA_018342105.1. NCBI lineage: Eukaryota > Metazoa > Arthropoda > Insecta > Coleoptera > Chrysomelidae > Gonioctena > Gonioctena quinquepunctata. Next base: position 747,760 of record JAFIRS010000408.1, read on the forward strand.
TTCATTAAGACTATTCGCTCCCCTCTTTTATATATTTTTTCAGTTTTATCCTTGTATCATGTTGCTCGGTAGATTTTCCAACTTACGAACGGTCACTCAAATTCAACTCTCTCAAACTACTATGGAATATTATTTAAAATTTCTGAGAAAGTGCTATTAATGCTAATTTACTATTTTTCACTCTCGAAATCATGGTGACACGCAGTCGTGGATAGTCATAAAGTAAATCTTGTTTATTTATTATCTCTCTTTAAAGAGTATTGTGAGATTTTGTTAATTAATTGAGGAATTTATATGCATTATTACATGAAATGTTGATCTATGCAGCAATTGCAAATGATCAATGTTTTTTGGTTTAATACATTGAACTGTGAGAATTTTTCTTTTGAACTTCAATGAGTGCATATATTTCCCAACAACGAATAACTCAACTGTTCATTTTGAATATCAATTTTGTTTTCAGACTTTAATAGAATGTAATCTATATGGGTTGCTTTTTTGGGGCTAATATTTCGATCATTTTTCAAACGGTATTTTCGTACTTTTGCCTACTGAACACAACTACATTCAGAGACAGTTTTCTCTCCTTTATTCAAGACGATAAATAAAATAATTTTTGATTTCATACATTCATTTTGAAGGATCAATCGGGTTTAATCATAGACCTTATAACTGATGGACTGGCCATCACGTGACTTTAACACACAGTTCCTGGCGGACTATATATGAGAGAGAGAGAGAGAGAGATGTTGTGAAGGATAGAAATACGACAAGGCAGAAGATACAAATTGGCTATGGCATTACATTGAAAAAACCTATTTCTTGTTATTTTTTCAAGGGAAATATTGACTACTTTGAATGAGATGAGTTTAGAAAAAGTTCAAGGAATCACAGTGAGGAACTTTATGCGACATATTTTCATGATATCTTTCAGAAACAAAAGAATTCCATTGAGCCTCCATCTGAATGAAAATGATTTTTATATCTCTTCCAAAGTTTTAAAAAAGTTCAGGAATGAAAAAAATTATTGATAATTAAATGTATATTCGATAGTTAGAAGTGCAATTGAACTAAATTGGGAACTCCGACGATTTCAAAATTTGTTATCAATAATAGGTACCTACATAAAAAACGTGTATGTAATCTATAGAATTTCGTGTCTGTAGAAAAAATGGCCCAATTAATTTTTGGAAATACTTAGGAAAATAGTACGTTTTATTGGGAATGAAAGTGATATTTTTTCTATCGAGCGTGAGGTCGACGGACAATCCGTAGGGAAGTCTATTCCAGCCTGGCGCTGTGAAAGAATATTTTTACTCCGCCGGAGTAAAAGTATGCCGTTAGTCCAACAGAGTAAAAATTCCATGTATATTCAAAACGTTTGAAGAAAACATTCTTTGATTTAAAAACATATATATCTGCGTTTGTTCTCGGAAAAAAAAGAAAATTTTGGGAATCAAATAAATTACATCACATTATACTTTTATAAATATTATTAACCAACATTAGTTTAAGCAATTGCTCGGGAAAAACATCAAATTCTACCCCCGAATCAAACAAAATCCTACCAACCCACCTATGATACTAATAATAAATCTATTAACTTCAGCTACAATATAAATAGAGGCACAAAAATAAAACTAAGTTATATAAACAAGAGAAGTCACGTAAAATGCTACCAGTTTGTGCGTGACTGAGAAATTAAATTAAAATGTTCTCATAAGTTCGGAAACCTATGAAAATGTGTTAAAAAAATCCACAAATTACTACCTACACTCCATGCTTACTCACCTATGAAATTTCACATCCAGCCCTTTTTTGTATCTAACTACACAATTGTAGGCTGCACACGAAGAAGGCATAGATATGTAAGAATGTTTATTACTTGTCAAACAGTTCAGAAACACTGGATAAATTTATAAAAAACTTTCAAAACACCACACGAAAACACATATAAACAATATACGAAACCAATGTTATGCCTGAACTCATTCTGTTCTTTTTCACAGGTTTTGATATCAGTGGTCTCTTTCTCACAACCAGTCCATATTATTATAATGTCTATGGGTTTAAGTTATGTTTGTATTCAAAACCTCCAAAAGTTGGAAGACACATCGTAGGACTTTGAACGTTAAATTTGAGTTAAAAAAATACCTTTTTTGACATAGGAAAGGTCGTCGTATCTCCTGAAGTAATAGGCCTTTTCATTTAGATGATTTTTTAAGGCGTATGCGCTCGTTTTGAGACCCAAAGTCTGATTTTCTATTGGGAAAGTGAATAGCCATTGGTTAGTTTTGAAATAACAATTTGAGATTGGCTTAGTTCAAAATTAGCGGTATTTTCACATTATGTCAACAGTCAACTTCATGACAAATGCACCTGCATACATTGGCGTTCGAAATTCGTAACTTTCTTTGTAGGTTAAGTACTTATTACCTATTTTATACCGTCAAAAACCTTTCATTCGTAGATAAAATAATGTCCCTCATCACCCTCATTCAACCTCATAACCCCTCATCCACCCTCATATAACCTCATACATATCAAATATAAACATACACCATAACTCATCGAGCCTCTGCTGAAATCTATATAACTAGTTGACGACATCATTGTGATACCCTGAGAAAGAGGAAATACAACATACTTATCTCCAAATATCTTCGAACCTTCGTTTTCACATCATTTTTTACCAAATTGTTTTCACACTTCATTTTGTGCATTTCTCTTCATGAGTCCGGAGAGTAATTTTCCACCAGTCTAAAGGACCATTTGTATCACTTCAAATACACGCAAATCTTCAAACTAAATTTTTTGTCATTCACATATATTTCAAATGGGAAAACCTCATCATACGTCTGAGAAATCATTCTTGATCACTCAGAACTTTGTTTCCACTCCTAATTTTTCATACTTTCACACATCTGAAGCGTCATTTCAACATATCAAACACATAGTTTTCACTATGTGTGTATGCACTGGTTTAGACTTTTTAATAGAGATTTTCGCGTGCTACTTCACATTTTTCACAATAGAAGGGGACAAATTAACATAGTTCAACGCATTGGATCCACAGAACTATAACATGTTATAGTTCTGTGATTGGATCTGTTCCGCCATTACAAAATGCATTCGCTAACCTTAGGCAACCTGCATACTGATGCGGAATACAGACATGCCACTTATGAAACTTCCAACCAATTGGAAAATTTGAATGCTTTTAAATCCGATTGAGGTTATGATTTGTGAATTGGTATTTCTGTAAAACTATTTTGAACATTCACTCAGTTATAATTACCAATGTTTTGTACTCATTGAAATGAATCGTGTTTGTATGTTGTGTGGTCAGTCACAGGCTGTCGATTTTTTGCCGCCCCATGGCAGGTTAGTGAAATTGCTAATATAACATATTTTACAAGTTTATAAAATCAATAAGTGGGACTTTTTCTCCGATAATTTTCCATAACTAATTCTAAGGATTTTGTTTGAACTTCAAATGAATTGACGACAGAGCTTAGAATGCGTTGACGCATATATTCCATTTTCGAAGTACTGTTCTGGACTTCAAATCGAAGCATGATCCTAAAAGTTTCGGTTGTGATATATAAATAGTTTGATTTTTGGGTGAATTTATAGTCTCCAACGATTTTCACAATTTTGGGTTACCTACTTGCACAATCTCTCACTGAGTACAAACTTCATACTCCCAATAGGCTTTTTCATCTAGATGATAAATGACTAACTTTGTTTACCTGTCAGTTATTGAGGTGTTTTCCTATGGATAGTTGACTTGAATTTACATGGAGAAGAAAACTCACCATTAGAAAATATTCATGTACATCGAAATTAAATGTGGTCTAGGTCATGCGAGACGCATATCGTTCTCCGCCAACGCCTGGACCACCATCATCTACATTCTGAGTGATATATTGGAGATTTTTTTCCGAGACGACGTTGATGACTATGATGAGTATGAACCTAATATATAATCAAATAAAGCAGTAAATAAAACTTGGAAACGGCGGTTCTGAATGATTGAAAATGACACTTCAGTCGTATGGAAAAATGAATTGAAATTAGGCATGAAAACATTGCAAAATTTGAGTGTGAAAACGATCTGTTTGATACGTGAAAATTATGCTTATACGAAAATCAAGAGTGGATGCGGGGTTCTGAGTAATGATAATGACGCCTCAGACGCATGAAAGAATGCTTGAAAATAGGGTATAAAAGACGTATTCTTTTCTACACTTTAATAGGGTTTTCCTATTTGAATTACATGTGAAGGTTGAAAAATTTTGTTTGAAGTTTTACATGTATTTGAAGCGACAAAATGACTTTAGACGTATGAAGAGAATTATTAAAATAAGGTGCGAAAACGTCGTTTTGTCTGGTGGAAAACTACTCTCCAGATGTATGGAGAGAAATGCAATGATGAAGAGTGAAGAACAATGTGTTTGAGTGATTAAAACGATATTTCAGACGCATGAGAAACATTATAGATTCCTGTATAGTGTCGAGGGTGGTCATGGTGGTGTACGTTCATGTTTGAGGGTCTTCGTTGGTGTCAGGTTGTTTTCTATCGTTTGATTCCCGTAAAGACGGTGTTGCCCTGCGAAAAGTTGATAGGATTTTTGGTCAGTGGTTTTCTTTAGCGTTTGTTTGTCGTAAAACGAGGTTGACCTGCGAAAAGTTGATGGGATTTTGATGGTGCTTGAGGGTGTATGAGAGGGTTGAAGTAGGTTGGATGGGGATAGTGGGGGTTGGAGAGGGTTACTATAAACATGAATGATGCAGCGGTAATTGCTAGTTGTAGGTGAAACGTCAACATGTCTATGCTACTACCTGATCCCTACTGTTATGGTATCAATATGAATTAATTGAAATTTTCATTGAAGACAATACATTAAAATTGGGTCGAGACACTTTTGAACTGAACGACGGACGGGTTGAAGGAACCGACCGACCAGAAATAAACCAGTAAATTTCACCGATCAAGACATTATGAACTATAAAGCTATTCCAATGCACACCGATCCACACAAATTACCCGACGGAAATATATGAAGATAATTTCCAAATTGTTACCACCAAAGAGGAAATGGAGTGCAAAGAAAAACAGAGGACTATGTGATCGTTCAACAAGAAAAATCGTTACCCATCGACAACTTCCTTCGGGTCCTAGCGGATGTGGAAAAACAAATATAGCGTTATCATTACTTAAGATGTCTAGAAACCCTGGTGTATGCACTCATATCTGAAAATGTGGGATCAAACGTGCGACAATATGGCCTGCTTAATTTCTTAGATCGCATCTGATTCGAATGATTGTTGAGTCGTAGATGTCAACCCCAAAGAGCAACTCTCCTAAGAAATTTATTCGACAATGTTCAGTCCGTCGAAATCGTCAAAGATGTGGAAGAAGTAGATTCCGCATGCCCATTGTCTTCAATCATTTGGGCAGACGGCGACCAGCGACAAACAGTTCAGGCTTCTTTACTTTATTACTACATCCACTATTCGAATCGAAGTCGGCTTTTCGCCCTCGGCGCCGCCGTTACAACGAATCAGTATTTTCCCAAGATTTTAGGTTTATTTATCTTTGATTACGACGAAAATGGCATAAAAGACACTGTCGGCCAGAATTTTATTCTTGTTTGCTTTGGCATTTGGCTTGTTCAATTGTGGCGTTAGAAAATCGAGAATT
>JAFIRS010000409.1:600000-753342 GCA_018342105.1 Gonioctena quinquepunctata
CTAACAAATATACACATATCAAAATTGAAGTTATTTCAAATATAATATAATAATACAAGAAAGAAAAATACATCCAGAATTGATGAAATATCAGCCGCCATTTTCCAAAATCTTACTGATTTGGCACTATCGGTACTCATAAGCCTCATAAATGAATTATTCAGAATTGGAGAGTTCCCAGCTTCCCTTGAAACCTACTTTTATGAACACTTCACGCGACAAGCTTTTTGAAATCAAATAAATCAACAAAACATAATTAAATCATTGTCAGCGATAACTCAAACTTATTCTCTCCGACCCCAAAAACTCCCACACACCAATTTTGAATAGAATCGACCATAATCAAAAACTCTTCGTGCATCTTGGATTCATAATTTTTTCAAAAATTACATAATTTGACCCCGAAAACCCCGCATACCATTTTGAATGAATCGACCATAATCAAAAACTCTCCTCCATCTTGGGCCGATCTTAATTTAAATTTCGACAGAAAATTCATAGTTTCCGACCCCGAAAACCCCGCATACCAATTTTGAATCGAATTGTACCATAATCACAAAACTCTTCGTGCATCTTGGAGCCGCCATCTTAAATTTACAAATTTTGACAAAAATTTCATGATTTCCGACCCTGGAAAACCCCTAAATACCAATTTTGAATCAAATCGTACCATAATCACAAAACTTATCCACCATCTTGGAACCCATTTAAAACAATTTAAATTCTCCCCCCCCCAATTTTAAAAACCTTAAACCCCTTGCCGCCATTCTGTTTTTTTCTCTAACAAAAATTCCATAATGCATTGTCACCGGAATTATGAATACTTGCCAAATTTCAAATTAATCGTACGATTAGAAGTCGTTCAAAATTCAATTGCAAGATTTGACCCTAACTAACGAACGAAACAAGTGAAACTAAATTAAAAGCTTATAAAAAAAACCTGGGGGCCACGGCTGGGTTGTAGGGGCTGATGAGATAGCAAATGACCCCACGTTCCCGCCTTTTCAGTTTGGCTAACGATGTATCAAACACCTTGTATAGCGTGAGGTTTACTTACAACGTGCCTTTGTGTGAAGTTGCTTGTCTTTATTACTTCTGCTGACCTGTAACGTGTACAGTAATCCTGAGTATCCAGATGGCCTATAACTTGCCTAATTGAGAAGTAACATGGCAATGCAGTAATAATTCTGAGTATCCTAATGACCTGTAACTTGCCAATGTATGGAATTACAGGACAATGCAGTAGTCCTGAGTATCCAAGTGGCCTGTTACGTGCCTTTGGGTGAAGTTATCTTGATATTGCGGTAATCTTATATTCGTAATTAGGTGCCTGTTTATGGAGTTACCTACATGGCAATGCAGTAATCTAAGCATCCAAATGACCTGCAACGTATTATGTGAGAAACTGCTATAATTATTATGCTTCTGAGGTACTCTGAATCTGATATGTGGGCTGAGTCCTAGGATCCTAGGATGTATTTGATAGATTGATTTGCCTGCATATCATTGGATAAGATCAAGGGTTGTGGAAGCAGAACACATTGAATACTTCTTATTGGAGTGATCGGGAACATTTTCATTCTCAAGATTCAGGGGGTGTCCAGACAAGCAATATCAACTGTAAATAAAATTGATTCAGAACTCTCGTGACATTCTTATTGAACCAATTTCTCCCAAAGAAAGTGGCTTCCAACAAAAGGGGGATGAAAATAGCATTTAGTACAGTGCCACATTATAGAACTTCTGAAGTCTGACCCAGTGGCAATTTTACTTCTCTTGTATTCATTGTTCACCCAATCCTAAATATCCTTGGAGTAAGCCCAGTGAAAATTAAAGACATGGTAACCTAGTTCCGACCTGCGACAACCTTCTCTATCGCAACATCACCCCAGCATGTCATGCCACCACTACGACTGCAGCGTCGTCGCCTCTTGTTTTTTCACCAAGAGCGACACGAGATTCCCCTGCCCACCTACAATGCCATAAATTAGCGAAAACAGAGCGCTCTGTGCACGTGAAATAGTCGAATCTCTTCTCCGAGTCGGGCGCGTGCTGTTATATGGAGTAGGCCTTGGTGGAATAGTCAGTGCTGTGAATCAAGTTGGCTCGAAAAGTCGACGACGCGGTGTGGCGCCTACTTGATCTCCTCTCCGGTGAATCTCGTACGCGCGGAATTTGGAAGTTGCGAGCGCTATCACGGTTTCTTTCATCGATGTGATTGACCATTTTGTTGACTTTGCTGAGTAAGGTTTATTGTAAACACATGAAAATGTTTCCTTATCAGTTGTGGTTTTCATTAAGATGCTGAAAATATTGGCGACATTTTCGGAAATTATAATAAAATAATAAAAACAATCTCAGTGCGAAAATTAAAAAAAATCCAATTTCGGTTATATGAATTCGAATGGCGCCAAAAAATCTGGTAGATGAATCATTTCAATACGATGGTTTTGAAGCAAGCAGGTCATCAACCTTGTCGATGATTTTTGGTTTATCCATTACACATGATAAATATTAATTCTTTCATTTTCCGTCAATTCGTTCAGTGTTTTTTGAAAAATGTTAATTAATTTATTGCGAATATTTACAATTTTTTATTTTTTGGTGGTACTACTATTTTAACTCTAGTGATTCCGGAGATATAAAAAACACGTGTTATTGATGTATATTTCCAGCGATATCAGTGAAATTATCCCGCACAATCTTGAAGAAAATATTTTTGGTATTCTCATAATTAGTCTTTCGGGATGATACTCCACAGGCAATAGTACTAAATTTTCAAAGTATGTAAGATCTGTAATATTCCTTAAAGTTCTCGTGTAAATTCCAGGGAAATTTCTATTGAATTGCCTTCTATAATAGTTATGTATTATCAATCAAAAATTCTTAATTCAAAACTATTGATCGATTAAAAAAAATTAAATTTAAAAAATGGGTTGTACTTGCCACGATTTATATTATTCGATAAAAATAGTTTTCCGAGTTAGAAAGTTGATTGTGAATAAAATTATATTTAAAAAAACACAGGCAAACTTTCACTGAAAATAGAGTAACAAGTTATTGTCGAATGAAAAAATGGATGTTCAATAAAGAAAAACTAGATGAATCATTCTGAGATTTGTGTAATCAAATTAAAAAAGGCAGTTTTCAATATCTCTATGTATCTTCTGTTGTGCACTCTGTCTTATTTGAATATGTGGATCATTTTACTGGTTAATGTCACAATATTGTTTAAGTTCGAATAATTATTGGGGTAACAGTCATACATTAATACACATACACACATATAGGCATATACATATATACTAATACATATTTCTTCGACATCTATAAACAATTTTTCAGTTTCAATCACATTGATTGGTGATTTTTTCAAATAAGTTTCTATAGGATCAATGGGGCGGAACTCTGAGTCAAAACTTCTTATGAAAGTTTTAGTCTGGTTTTTGAATTTTCTGTAAGATATTCAACAATTCATAAGAGTTTTCGTTTTTTACGAGAAAAAAAAACGTTTTTCGATGGTGTTGTCGTTTGGAAAGGCAATTCTAGATTGTTCTTTTTTCAGAGCTTGTTCTAGTTTTCCAGAGAGATTTTTGGCGCACAGTATTTTATAAACAGACGAAACCAAAAAGGAGGAGGTTCTCTAGTCGACGCGTATATTTTTTTTATGTATGACCACACATAACTTTTTATTCAGAGGTCCAATTCCGATAATTATTTTTGCAGTGGATATGGTGTACTTCGAAGTTGGTCCCATTTAATTTAAAAATGAAATCCACCCCTAAGGGTAGCAAAATGAAGATATTGATCATCACCCTCTGAATTCTGGTCCGTTAACCGATTCTATAGGCATAACTTTTACTGGGTTTTCGATTTGAATGATTATTTTTTAATTAGATAGGGTATACCTCAAAGTTGATCATATTTGGATTTCGAAAGGAATTATCCACCCTTACGGGTAGAAAAATAGGGGATAATAGATTTTTCACATGTGAACATTGGCACACATATGTAGTTGATAATAACAGATCGCTATTGTCATTGTTTTTGTTCTCCTGCATCCGTCACAATCATTATATTCAATGATAGGATGGAATGATATACAAAGTAATGAAATAAACTAACCAGAACAACAAAACTAATTTATATTACAACAAATAGTAAAAGTTGATAATCATATCATTTAACTTTAATAGTTGAATTAAGGTGGGTAAGTAAGTATTTTGGAAGTGATCAAAAAACAAGTTGGTAGTAATTCGAAGTCTTCAGCCACAAAAAATTTGAAAATAAAAACTTTTTAACAAAAAATTAAACCGACGAAATACGGAAGCGAAAAGTAAAAAATAAAACAAAGCTTCTTAGTATCAATAACTAAGTTCCTAAAGTGATGTAAGTAACTGATTTTGAGTCGGCGCCAAACGAACAATCAACGAAGATCATTAAATTACTTCAAAAACATTATCAGAATGTCACCACGTAACTCGATGCCATCATTTCACGCCCTACCTAATTCATTTGCTTGTTTGTTTGGCGCCGACTCAAAATTAGTTACTTACATCAATTCAGGAGCTTAGTTATTGAGACTAAGAAGGTTTATTTTATTTTTTACTTTTCAGTTCCGTATTCTGTCGGTTTAATTTTTTGTTAAAAAGTTTTGATCGTTGATTTTATTTGTGTTTCTTATCTTCTCAGGGGATTTTTTTTAACTACTTTACTCGGAAAAACTATTTTTGTTGAATACATGATGATATTTCAATGAAATCTATTATACATTGAGGCAAGTATAAAACCATTCTCTAATTTGTAATATATATATATAAAAAAAATTGTTAGAGTCCCGATGAAGAATTTACTAAAATTCTAAATGTTGTCAGAAAACAACAGTTTTCTTTGACATTGAATTGATCTTTTGAGAATAATACTGTTTTAGGAATTTCTGTCCCCTTTTCTGTCGAATGTATCTTTCAATTTCAAATAAAATAGAATTACTCCAGCTCCAATTCTTTTTCTAGTAGGAATATCCAAGTTCAGTACACAGTGATAAAACATACACATTATGATTTTTTTTATATACATATAATACAGAAAGCTTCTCTTAATTTCCCTCTCAGTTCATTTGCTTCATGCGTAATAATTTTCGTATTGCCCTAGTCCACCATTTGTGAAAATATATATTGGCTAATCACTCTCTTCCAAATTCTATATTTTGTATATCACTCTTGTCTTCAGATTCTCCCATTTTACCAATGCAATCGATTCTAAACTAACTTCCCGATGAGCTAGAGATTTGAAACATTAAACATAGCTCAGAGCTGGATGACTGTTCGTTTGTTTGTCTGTTCGGTACAAATTCAGTAACAGGTTTCAGTTTTTCAAGAAAATAACAATTGAACAGATTGATATATTATTGGTAGGTAGGGATGACAAGTTTTTTTCAGATATGGACACTGTTATGCAAGCCACTTAAAAGTCATTCTGTGAAAAATTAGTTTAGAGTTTTTGTGAAAGAAAAGAGACTTTCGATAATTGCAAAACGAAAATGTTAAAATGTTTGAATATCCCTGTTAATGATTCAATATAATTTATAAGAATTTTACAATAAAATAAAATATTGTTATCGCAAACATACATTTCTAGTATTGGTAAATTGCCAGGGTATTTTATAACCAAAAAAATTTTCAAGGCTATAACACTTATTTGCATATTCGCTTTTAGAAATAACATTTGTATATGCTTCATGTCAAGTAAATAAATTGTTTTGCTAAGTTAAGTTTCAGACATAACTTCGTTTTTTTTTTGTTAAGAACCTTGAATTTATATTGCTAAATATTTAACTTTTTATTAGGGTGAAACAACTTAAGCGTGGAAATACTTTGGTGGACATTTTGTACTACTTAAAAACAATCACAAAAATAGTAAGATACATTTTGTTTGGACAAAGCAATCTAACTAAACTAGCAAATCAACAATACATTTTCAAGGTTGTACATATTTTTAATAAAATCTATAGTTTTTATTCTTGAGATCCTCAGTCTAAAAGTTTTTTAAGCAAATAACTGTTAAAAGATAAATAAAAAATACAAATATATTCTGCAAGTGGTATTTCTAATTCAGTAATTAATTCTAAGTTACACAAAATTTTACTCGTCCTCCCTCTCTAAGTCATTTTTTTCTACAGCACAAATCAATCTCCGTACGAAATCCTTCTGCATCATTGATGAAGTTATTGGCTCTGAATGTCTTTAAGAAGGCGTAGAAGTTTTTAGAATCATTAGAAATTGAGTTCAAGATTTCTTGAGTTCTTTGAATTTAGCCTGGGACAATTCACGGCCATCAGGCCATAATATTGGTGCAGTTTATAGAGTTAGGTTCAGTATGTAGAATTTAATTGTTATTGAAATCAAATTTGTGTCACTCAGAAAAATGGTGGCTGCACAATGCTGTTTTTTCTTTTTTGTTGTTTGTTACGTTACAGTCATATTTGTGTTATTCAATGCATCTAATTTGTTCTTTGTGATACTACCTATATATTTTTTGTGGCAGTCGTAAGGTATTGAGTATACTTCACCTGATTTTTGTTCGGGGGTTTGATCTTTTAATTTTGAGAAAACATTACATCTTGTTTTAGGATGTTAGATAGTGCATTACTCAAATCTTCAACTGAGGGAATTTCATAGAATTTAATGTTGTTATGGTTGTGAACTCTGAGGACACAATCTCAAGAATTTTCAACTCCTTCAACAAATTCCTACAGTTCATATTAAACCTAATTAAATCAAGTTTTCCCTTCTTAGATACTTCAATAATTCGTAATCATAATAATTGCATCATAACAGACGGTTACAAAACCTACAAGTTCGGGAAGATCATCAATTTCAAATCAGCACATCCATTAAATCAAAAAATATCTGTGTTGAAATCTCTCAAATAAAGAGCTGATAACCTAGCACATTTTGATTACAAAGAGAAAAAATACAATCTAATAAGCAAAATAGCTGAAGAAAATGGGTTTCCCACAAATACAACTAATAAATCCTAAACTCATACCCACGAACGACGAGAATAACAACCATAACAACATTAAATTCTACAAAATTCCCTTGGTTGAAGGTTTGAGTAATGCACTATCTAAAATTCTAAAACAAGATGGTAATAACAAAATAGCTTTTTATTGTAAAAAATCCACAAATAATGTTTTCGCAAAATTAAAAGATCAAACCCCCTTGACATAAAAATCGGGGATAGTATACTCATACCTTGCCACAAGTGCCACTAAAATATAAAGGTATGACAAAGAGAAAATTAGATGACCGCATTGAACAACACCAATATGACTGTAACGTAACAAACAACAGGAAAGAAAAAAACTTTTTAACAAAAAATTAAACCGACGAAATACGGAAATGAGGAGTAAAAAATTAAATAAACCTTCCTAGTCTCAGTAACTGAGCTCCTAAACTAATGCAAGTAACTAATTTTGAGTCGGCGCCAAACAAACAAGCAAATGAATTAGGTAAGGCGTAAAATGATGGCATCGAGTTGCGCGGTGACATTCTGAGAATTTTTTTAAAGTTCGTTTGGCGCCGACTCAAAATTAGTTACTTACATTAGTTTAGTAGCTTAGTTACTGAGACTAGGAAGGTTTATTTTATTTTTTACTTTTCAGTTCCGTATTTCGTCGGTTTAATTTTTTGTTAAGAAGTTTTTATTTTTCAATTTTTTGTGGCTAAAATCTACTAATTACTACCTACTTGTTTTTTGATTACTTCCAAAATACTTACTTACCCACCTTACTTCAACTATTACCAGTTAAATAATATGATTATCCACTTTTACTATTTGTTTTAATATAATTTATTTTTGTTGTTCTGGTTACTTTGTATATCATTCCATCCTGTCATAGGATATCATGATTTTGACGGATGTGGAACAAAAATAATGTCAGTAGCGATCTGTCATTGTCAACTACGTATGTGTGTGTGCCAATGTTCACAAGTGAAAAATCAATTATCCCCTATTTTGCTACCCGTAAGGGTGGATAATTTCATTCGAAATCCAAATATAAGTTATACCCTATCTATTAAAAAAGAATCATCGAAATCGAAGAACCCAGTACAAAGTTATGCCTGATAGAATCGGTTAACGGACCAGAATTCGGAGGGTGAGTGATCAATATCCTTCATCTTTCAAATTCAAATGGGACCACCTTCGAAGTACACCTTATCCACTGTAAAAAGAATTATCGGAATCGGACGTCTCAGTAAAAAGTTATGCGTGATCATACATACAAAATAAAATAAAAAAAATTAAATAAACGCGTCTACTAGAGAACCTCCTCCTTCTTGGTTTCGTCGGTTAAAAACAGCATTGTGCAGCCACCATTTTTCTGAGGGGCACAAATTTGATTTCAAAAATTCAGAAATGAAACGGTCTATTTTCGGTCTGATATCCAGAATGTAAGTATAATGTATACGAATTTTATACAACATTTATAAGGAGAACTTAGAAATGTTCAGAACAAATTTGCAATAGAATAATTTATAATTACTACATCCAGTGGTGCATAGTTAATCTAAATGACCAACAAAACTTTCCGAAATCTTTCCCATTATTGCCGGAGGTCTCATGAGTATTCACACAGATTCCGGGATCGACTAATACTGAATTCGTGGACCGACTTGGTGCCAGATCATAGTTTGGTTTCACCATCACAAGACTACCGAAAGACCAAAGGAATTGTTTATGAAAACTTCTACCACAAATCATGTGTTGTATATGCAATCTTTTACACAACATATCATGTATTTGCACTATTCCCAGATACGATCCTAGTTGAAGTATGGACATGTCACATTTTTCCATTTCTTTGGTAGTTATTACCTTATTTCAAACATCACGTTGTTCTTCGTCTCGCCGTCCCTTACCAAATATGACATGAATTTATGATTATTACTACTGAGGATGTTTAACCATTTTCAATATTTTAATATCGTAATGTTATTCTAGCTGTTCTGTTATGTATCGTATTTGGATAATCACACCTATTTCGAAGGTGGATTTAGTCAACTTTTTTTCAGCAATAGCAATTTTTTTTTTTTTTTTTTTTTATGTTCTGGTTCCCACGAAAAGGGATATCCTGTAATGTTCAGAGAACATCGTGGAACCTAGGAAAGAAGGTGGGAGTTGGGTTCTTCTTAAATTTCTGAAGGTTTTATGCCTCGGGGAACACCTCCCTAGGCAATGAGTTCCAAAGCCTCGCTGTTCGTTGATGAACGAGTCTTTGGAAAGTGATGTTCTGCAGGTTTCCAAAGTGACCACGAAGGGGTGTGATGACTGAACTTGACGGGTTAATCTCGAGGAGACTGCCAAAGCAGGAACGATTGTTGATATTTCAGAAGAGCATCGCCCATGAAAATATCTATAAAATAGAGACAAATCGCCAACTTTTCTACGGTGTTCCAGACAAGTGAGCGAGTTTGTAAGCGAGGCATCACCGACGAGACGAATTGCCCTTTTTTGGACAGAATCCAATAGCCTCAGGATATGTTTAGGTGCCGCACTCCAAATATGGGAACAGTATTCCAGGACAGGTCGGATCTGTACCTTATAGATCATAAGCAGCTGACTGGGGGTGAAATAGCTCTTGGCACGAAACAGAAAACCAAGTTTTGGGATGCACTTTGGCAATGGACCTCACGTGATTTTCCCAGGAAAGGTTATTGCTGATAGTAATACCAAGCATCGATATGGATGGCTTCAGTGGTATGGTTACTCCTGACAAAGTTATGTTAGGCACAGTGAGATCGGCTTTTCTAGAGAAAAGACATGCTTGTGTTTTGTTTGCATTGAATTCTACCAAGTTATTAGATCCCCATTCGAGAATTGTTGCCAAGTCCATATTTATATTATTAACATTTCTTCCTCGTTCATTTCTGGTTTCACGGGCTGATATAGGGGCCCTGGAAGAGAAAGCGTATGGAGGGTACTATCATCGGCAAAGCTGTGTACTGACATGAAGTTGCTTTCAACAGGTCGTTGATGTGAAGTAGAAATAGTGTTGGTGCGAGAATGGATCCTTGCGGAACACCAGCATTTATGAGTAGAGTGTCAGATGAAACTCCATCGACCACTACATGGAGAGACCTGTTTGAGAGAAAACTAGCAAGCAGAGAACACAGCTGAGGGGCAGGCCATAAGACGGAAGCTTGGCGAGGAGTCCCTGGTGCCAAACTCGATCGAACGCCTTGGGGATATCTAATGCCACAGCAAAGTTTCTCCATGCTTTTCAATAGATAGCCGCCATATATGTGAGACGTAAGCGAGCAGGTCACCAGTTGATCTCTGATGGCGGAAGCCATATTGCCTATCGTTGACAATTCCTGAGTCTTCCAGATATTTCATGAGCTCGATGTTGATGGCTTTTTCCATGACCTTTGAAATAATAGATAGCAGTGCGATAGGTCTGTAGTGCTAGGTAGGGCCTTTTGCCTTTTAGGACTGGCTGTACTCTTGCAATTTTCCAATTGGACGGAAATACCCCAAATTGTAAGAGTGGTTGAACAACTTGCAAAGAACAGGTGTTAGTTCAGGGGCACATTTCTTGAGAACAATCGGCGGATTCCGTCAGATCCACAGGCTTTGTTGGTGTTGAGACCCAGCAAAATCTTTCTGATAGTACGTTGGCGAAAGGTGATCTCGGGCATGTGACTGTCAATAGTGTAATGTTCGGGGGTTTTTCCGATGAATCCAGAGTGGAATTTCCAGCAAATAGGTGCGCAAAGATATTGGCTTTTTCCTGGGCAGTCGTTGCTAGTGTTCCATCTTCTTCGGTTAGGGGAGGAAATGAGCTGGAAGTGAAATTTCTTCCCACAGCTTTGGCGAAAGACCAAAATGAACGGGATCCGTTAGGACATTCAGCAAGTTTTGATCTTATTTTGGCTTTGTGGGCATCTTTTGAGCATTCTATTGTCTCTTTACATATGCCTCTAGCCTCGACATATGCTGCTCTGGTCTCAGGGCCCGGATTTTTTAGCCATCGATGGTATGCTGCCTGTTTGAAGCCACAGCTCTAGAGCAGTTTCTGTTAAACCAGGTCTTATCGGATGATGTTCTTCTTCGGTATTCGGTATGTAAGTTTGCATCCCCAACATGATGATTTCAGAAATTGCCCTCAGCACATCGTGTTGATCTACTGAAGAGAAACAAACTCTCTTCCATGGAAACGCTGAGAAAAACATACGAAGACCTTCCCAGTCAGCCGAATTGTAATGCCACATGAGACGGGTGGTATTGTGCAGCTCGATGGTAAATGGAAAGAGCATGTTGTGGAGATGAGGGTGTGGTCAGAGTTTCCAAGTGGGGCACAAACTTCTATTCTATACGGGTCAGGATTGGTGGTGAGGAAAAGATCTAGTGTATTGGCAGACTGGTTGTTGACATCAGGGATGCGGGTTGGTAGCTCGACCAGTTGTTCTAGACCATGAGTGATGGCGAAGGCCTCGGCTTGACGACCTGAATAGAAATAAGAATAGCAATAAGCGTAAGAATAATTATGTACTGAACCTATTTTATACAACGAATTTAGATTTAGCAATAACTTCAAGAATGACAGGACGCCTATGAAAAGTGACAGTTCGCTCAGTTCTGTATTCAAGTGAATATAACTCGATTGGTTATTTTTAATTTGAAATATGTTTTGTTTATATTGCGATCATGGAGATGAACGGAAGGGAAAGCATCGACGGATTGCAAGTATATCTCAGCAGTTTAATTTGATTAAAAAATATCCATGAACTGTAAACATGTATTCGTATCTGTAGTTGTCATGACATGCGCATTGTAGCGATAGCCGTAGATTCTGAAAGTTGGAATATTCAAGGTCGCGTTCTTAAAGTTATTGTTATTGCTAAAATTAAAATAGTTGACTAAATGAAACCATTTGATCCAATAGTTTCAACTCCTAACGTTATTGCTATTTCTATTGCAAAAAAAATTTATTAAATCCACCTTCATACTCATTTGATAACTTGAACTGAAACTGGGGTTTGTTAGTGTTTGTTTCTTCCCTGAAAACATTGCTTTCAAATGATCTTGACACTGTTTAGTTGACATATGGCAACGTCATATTTTCAACAAACATTCGGATATTTTCTATGTATGTAACGGAATCTTTGAAATTGATTTTCACCCACTTCCGGATGTCCGAATTATTTGAAATTTAATATAATGATTTCATAGCTATGACCTGCTATTCTCACCAAGATCGTCAGAGAAAAATGCCTTATTACAAGATTTGGTGAGAGCGCGATTGGTATCAGCACTTCCACCAAAACTACAATCTCTTGCGGATGAAGACTAAAAAGTTAAAAATAAAATTATAATTTGGAAAAAAAAAACGCTTATATAGCAATATGGACCAAACGGCTAAAGATAATAAGTATAGAGTCATTGACCAAATAATTTCCTCTTATGTAAAAAAGCTTGGGGGGCTCTTTACTTACTTTTCATAGTGTTATCAAGATAACCGATATCAAGCACCCATAGGAGGACATCTTTTGGTCAATGACTTACTCTTGTTATTATTACAAGATTTTATTTAGGTTCACCTGTCCCGGTGTCTGTCTGTCTGTAATCAAATAAATCTTTCAAGTTAAATTTGACTCACTTCTAGTTGCCCGAATAACGTGAAATTTGGCAGGTGTTTATAGTTCCCGTGACAATGCAAAATGGAATTTTTGCTAGAGGTAGAAACTGAATGGCGGCTCTAAGTTGGCGGACGAAATTTTTGTTTATGGTCCGATTCGACTCACAATTGCGCACCTATTTGCTGGAAATTCCACTCTGGATTCATCGGGAAAACAACCCCCGAACATTACACCTATTGACAGTCACATGCCCGAGATCACCTTTCGCCAACGTACTATCAGAAAGATTTTGCTGGGTCTCAACACCAACAAAGCCTGTGGATCTGACGGAATCCCGCCGATTGTTCTCAAGAAATGTGCCCCCGAACTAACACCTGTTCTTTGCAAGTTGTTCAACCACTCTTACAATTTGGTGGTATTTCCGTCCAATTGGAAAATTGCAAGAGTACAGCCAGTCCCTAAAAAAGGCAAAAAGGCCCTACCTAGCAACTACAGACCTATCGCACTGCTATCTATCATTTCAAAGGTCATGGAAAAAGCCATCAACATCGAGCTCATGAAATATCTGGAAGACTCAGGAATTGTCAACGATAGGCAATATGGCTTCCGCCATCAGAGATCAATATAGATATTTTCATGGGCGATGCTCTTCTGAAATATCAACAATCGTTCCTGCTTTGGCAGTCTCCTCGAGATTAACCCGTCAAGTTCAGTCATCACACCCCTTCGTGGTCACTTTGGAAACCTGCAGAACATCACTTTCCAAAGACTCGTTCATCCAACGAACAGCGAGGCTTTGGAACTCATTGCCTAGGGAGGTGTTCCCCGAGGCATACAACCTCCAGAAATTTAAGAAGAACACCAACTCCTACCTTCTTTCCCTTGGTTCCCACGATGTTCTCTGAACATTACAGGATATCCCTTTTCGTGGGAACCAGAACATTAAAAAAAAAAATGTGGGGGTTTTCGGAGTCGAAAATTATGAATTTTTTTGGTAAAAATTCATAAAATAAAAATGGCGGCTTTTATTAAAAATTTATATGTGGGTGTTTTCGGCGTCGGAGATTATGAATTTTCTGTCAAAATTCATAAAAATCAAAATGACAGCTACGAGATGGTGGACGAGCTCTGTCATTATGGTCCTATTCTATTCAAAATTGGTTTGTGGGGGTTTTCGGCGTCGGAGATTATGAGATTCATAAATTCAAGATGATGGACGAGTTCTGTAATTATGGTTCGATTCTATTCAGAATTGGTATATGGGGGTTTTCGGGGTTGAAGATTATGATTTTCTTTTGTCGAAATTCAGAATGACGGCTACAAGATGGCGACAAACTGTGATTATGGTCGATTCTATTCAAAATTGGTAGGTGGAGGTTTTGGGGCGGAATTATGAATTTAGTCGAAAATTATTGACTTTTTGTCAGAATTCATAAATGACGAAGGCAGCTCCGGATGACGGACGAGTTATTCGTTAGATGGTCTTCTCATTGAAGAACTAGATAGCTCAGAACTTACAGGAAAAAGGCCTGATAATGACGATGCTTGAACAAAAATTCGATAGATTAAGGCGTACTTACTAAAAAGCACAAAATAAAATACATAATAAAAAAAACATTTTTAAAGACAAGTTTTTATACAAATGCGCAAAAAATTTCGAAATAATTGTTTTGGATGTGCGACGTAGGTTATTCCGTGAGTTATAGATTCAAAGGCTTGTTGCTTCTGTATTTGAACTGAAAACTTTACGCGCCAAGCTTTTGAATCTATAACTCACTGAATAACCTACGTCGCACATCTAAAGCAATTCTTCTTTACTTTTTAGCGCATTTCAATAGAAGCTTGTTTTTAAAAGGTTTTTTCTAATAATTTTTTAAAGCTTCATTTAACTTGCAATGTTCGATGTAAGTTGTCCGTTTCAAATCTTGCCAAGTGAATTTTGACCCACTTTTAGTTGTCCGATTAACGTGAAATTTGGCACGTGTTCATGATTACGGTGACAATACATTATACATTTTTGTTAGGGATAATAACAAAATGGCGGCTCCAAAATGGCAGACGATCTCTGTGATTATGGTCCGATTCTATTCAAAATTGGTATGTGGAGGTTTTCGGGTCCGGAGATTATGAATTTTCAAAATTCATGAATTCGAAATGGCGGCTCCCAGATAGTGGTCGAGTTTTGTAATTATGAACCGTTTCTATCCAAAACTGGTATGTGGGGGTTTTCAAATTCGAAGATTATTAATTTTTTGTCAAAATTCATAAATTGAAGATGGCAGCTCCAGGATGGCGGACGAGTAATTCGTTAGATGGCCTCTTCATTGAAGAACTAGATGGCTCAAAACTTACCGAAAAACTGCCTCATATAACGATGCTTCAACAAAAATGATTAAGAATGGAGTGAGGCGCACTAACTAAAATGCACAAAAAAAATTGATAAAAAATATTTTTGAAAACAAGCTTTGATTCAAATGCCCTAAAAAGTAAAAAATAATTGCTTTGGATAGTGACGTAGGTCATTTCGTGGGTTACAGATTCAATACCTTGTCTTTGTATTCGAACTGGAAACTTTGCGCGACAAGCTTTCGAATGTGTAGCTAAATAACCTACGTCAAATAACCTACGTCATACATCCAAAGCAATTATTTTTTTACTTTTCAGGGCATTGGAATTAAAACTTCTTTGAAAAGGTTCTTTATTTATTAATGTATTCACTTTTTAGTCCATATTGCTACTAAAGCGTGATTTTCAAGATTATTGAACTTAAATTTATTTCACTGAACTCTGTATAAACTACCGGTCTTCTTGTGTTTTTTGTAATTCAAGCTCAAATGATTTAGTCAAAAATTGGTATATTGTAACATCTTAGGCTTTCTATTAGTGTTAATCAAACTATAACAAAGAAATGAAACTCAAGATTAGAAGGAAAACACAGAGGTTCACTTTGTATATTATCTAATTCCACAAACTGTTACGGTGCTTTTGTTGTGATCATCACAGTTGATGATTGTTTTGAATGGAATTTGCAAAAAAATATTAAATTTCGTGAACTTTAGTAATTTTTTCTAATAATTACTTCACAAGTTAGTTTCGCTGGAGAATATTCATTATGTCTCATTCACATATTTATTGAAGAATAGTCACCAGGATGTAGACATACTCTACACATTAATGATTTTTTTACTCAGTGGTGTGAATGGTTCAATTCAACAAGTATGTCTGTTTCATGATGAATCAATGATGAAAAGGGGTAAGAGATATATACACTTATTCACCACTTATTCAATGCCTGATCATATGAAAGTATTCGAGACTATAAGTAGGTGAATATTTACCCAAAAATTATCCTTGGAAGTTCGTGGACCTCATACTGGAAAATCTCGGATAAAATTTCGCCTAATGAATATCAACCCCTTGAGGCTGTGAGGATACGTTAGAAGTCATTAAAAAATGAGTAGATGGATTTTTAAGGAGATTAGTCGTAGTCAAGGCATTTTGTCACTCTGTTCTGTATAATACTCCTATATTTTGTCAAAGCATGATATTAAGATTATCTAGTTTATTATTTTGCCATATTCAGATTGTCTACGTAGACGAAACTCTGAGAAAAGGAACTTAGTAACCAAGGTTATGTTTTTTTCTTCAGGTACGAAACCCCCACAAACATCAATGTATCTAAATACAACATTGGTGAGATAATACAAATTGGTGCCTGTTCATTTATTCGTCAATATGTTGCCTACTCAACAAATCCAATGCCACTATCATGAACGATAAGAGAAAATAACCATTGTTCCAAACTAGCTAATAACTTAATTGCCTGAGTTGAAGATAACTCAAGCAAGAAGCAATATCAATTCGAAATAATGACCAATATATAATCAATAAGTAACTAATTATCTATACATATATGATTATAAATACATATACAGTGCTTTCATAAATTGTGGAAACGCTCGATTATCTCACGAGTTAAATATTTTCGGAGGTGAAGCTCGGACAGGTCGATTTTCAATTACAGTTTTCTATTTTTTCAATAAAAACATTATTTTTAACCCCACTACCTTACAAGATATGACGTCATCGAAATTTTTTTGAATATAAAGGGTATAGTTTCATATCAAAAATCAAAAGCCCATATTTCTCTGAGTTCAACCATACCAAATAAGTCATATGTAACATTTTAAGTTACAGTATACCGAGTATACAGAAAACCGATGCTCATATTTCTTATTCATTTCATTATTTATTTTGCAACGAAAATATTAAAAGTAGTCAGTACATAGTAAAAATAAACAAATAACATTTTCACAACAAATGCTCGAATTGAGCTTCTTGGGCTGGGGATATTGTCAACTGATATCTGATGAAATCTTGGGTTACGTTTGACAACATCGACAATTAACAATTCGTTGAATTTCAGTTCGAATTATCTCTTCAAGGTCTTTCAAATTGGTGGGTCGGTTTATGTTCACTTCACTTTTCAAGTATCCCCAGACGAAAAATCCATAGGGGTTGAAATCTGGGGACCCAGCAGGCCATTCAATGTTACTTTCCACTTATCACAGTACCGTCAAGAAATGTGGTCCTACAATGGTATTCCTAAGAATCCCGGCCCACACAGTTACTTTTGGAGGATAACGACAAATTTGCGTATTCACGGTACCGTTCATACAAGAAGTTGATTCGTCGAAAAAAAAGTTAAGAGGTGTCAAGGGACACCCGGATGGAACGAAGTTCCTTTCGATTAATTAGTGAAGGAATTGTAATAATTTTTTTTTTAAGTTATAATTTTTTTTTTTTTTTATTATTAACAAATATAATGTAATTAAACTCAATAATCAGTAGGCTCAATTTCAGTACATACGCATTGATATTGTAATATTAAAATATAATTTGCTTTAAATTTATTGAAGTTATGACGCGTACACTTGCTAAACATACAATAATGGAGAGATTATAACGCGTATGACTTGGTTAGCACAATAGTAAAGAGAGGTTATAATGCGTACTTGCGTACATAAGCATTTGTCTGTATAAAATCTCTACTTACCTAACTCCATCAGCAATATCCGGAACTTGTGCAGAAACACTGTCAGGATTCATTATTGTTATTATTTTTTATTATTATTTATTATGTACAAAAAACCTGTATACACTCAACAAAAATAATCGTCGCGACACCACACTGTTTAATGCGAAATAGAAAGACGAAACGAAAATAACTGGCTTGCTTTCTATGAGAGAGAGAGAGAGAGACAGACAGAGAAACACGCGTACGCCGCACGGCTTACAACTACAGCAGGAAGTGTCGTTACAACTTTTGGTCTTAATTTATTCCGTCCAGCCCCCTTTCGCAACTCGCGATAAGGACCTTCGTTCCAATACAACATAAAGTTCAAAACCATTATTATCATTACACACTTACATATCTTAACAAAACTTCATGCGTCTATTGAAATCGTCTTCATTAAGTTCATGTATAAGTTCAACTTCATATGGATGTAATTAGAATTTTCGTAGAATTTACTGCTCACCATCACGACACATCTAATTGTTGCCAGATACCGTTGTAATTGAACGATGAAGATGCCAAGTAGGGTTGTGGCACCGGTAGTTGACCAGCACCCCGTAATTGACCATTTTTCCCTTAAAGCAAAGAAATAAGCATATTATATTGTTTTGTTGGTTGCCTCTGTTTTTGAAAATTTGATGGGACTTTGGTCCAGTAGATGTCACAATTAACCCAAATAAATTTCGCGATAAGTTGGTCACCGTCATGTTTACACATTTTTGGTCTTTCACTGGTGCAAAACAGGTGATGTGGCGATGAGCATGGTGAGAAGACAATTTTTTGTGATTTTGAATCATCCGTTCTTGTTGATAGTTTTATTAAAAACATATTTGATGTACTAGTTGCTATATGAATATAGTTGAGTATTTTCATTGTATCCATCATTGGAACGTATGTTTTTACTATTTTAATTGATGTGGTCAACTACTAGAACAAAGTATCAGTTGAAGCTCCAGTCAATCTCAAGCTCAATCAAGCCAATTACCGTTTCTATATTTCAATTCACTTATATCCAAGAAAAGACGGGAAACGTTCAAAAAGCACAAATGAAGGAATTGCATGATAATACAAAGAAGAATACAATAAAGGAAAACACATTGATATAGAATTGGAAAATGAAACTATTAATGATAATGAAACTGAGAGTAATACTGGAACGCAAGAAAATAACAATGAAACTGAAAAACAAAAATTCTTATTGAGACTGAAGTAACGCAATATAAAAATTATACAAAATTGAAGGAAATTGTAGTCCAAACCCGTGTGAAGAAGTTTCAACTCGTTAAAAAACTAGTATTTTTGGAAAAGGTTTGAGCTAAAAATTTATCAATCTTTTATAAGATCCTGTTTGAGAATCAAAACTTGTTTTTTATATCATTAAATCTTCAGTTTTGCTAAAAAACTTGTTTCATTTGATTTTATCAAGTGGTCAACCACTGAGTAAAATTGTGGTCAAGTACTAGTTCTTACTGGTGATTTATGACTATTTTGACTAATATATTCTCTTTACTACATTTTACCATTATTTTGTAGATTGTACATGATATTAAGAATTCCAAACCTTGGTTCTTCTTGTATTTTCTGGTTTTCATGAAAATTGATATTTTAGTATCTATGTATGCACTCACCCACTCTTGGGCTTATTCTCAACATTGCCAATTTCATTAAATTTGTACAATATTTTGTTTAATGTCGATTTGCTTATGGTTCTCGATCAGGCCGTAACCTAATATCATCAAAACTTCTATTCGATGTTTTTCTGACAGTACCTACATCGTAATTTCAAATGATTTCTTTTAGGGTAATATTGTTGAGAAAGATGTTGAAAACTTATAAATCGATAAGCTACACGACAAATCAATTTGATAATGACGTATGTAATGGTAACTAAGAACGCATTGTCTGGTTGCTAAGGGCTTTCAGATGTTTTCATAGCCTACTTGAGGTTTGGAAATATATCTGAACTAACCTCTGAGTAAGTTTCAGGTATTCATTGCAAAATAAATAATCGAATAAATATTGAGAAATATGAGCACCCGTTTCCTTTATACTCAGTTTACTGTGACTTAAAATGTTACATATGACGTATGTGGTATGGTTGAACTGAGAAAATTATAGGCTTTCAATTTTTTATATAAAAATATACCCTTTCCATTTAAAAAAATATCGATGACGTCATATCTTGTAAGGTAGTGGGGTTGAATTAATTTTTCTCTTAAGAAACGTAGAAAACTAAAATGAAAAATCGACCTGTCTGCGCTTTACCTCCGAAAATAATCAACTCGTGAGATAATCGAGCGTTCCCACACTTTATGAACGCACTGTATGTATGTCTGACTGACTGACTAACTGCCATACTATCAACGCCCAGACCAAACTACTAAACCTAAAGAGCTGAAGTTTTGACAGCTTCTACCCATGAAAACATAGGTGATAAAAAAGGAAGGTTTATCCGATATTTCATTCCTAAAGGGGTGGAAAGAGGGTGAGAAGGAGGGTGAATGTTTGAAGAACCGATAGTTTTGAAGTTAGCGCCATGGAAATTGGTGTTTAGGCTTATATTTTCAATTGAAGAAACACGTGTATTTCAGGGTTATTGAAAATTAAATTAAACAAGGGAAAGGGTAGAAAGTTTGTATAGGACAATAGGACTACCGTTAGTTATTGAGTTGGGGTCATAAATGAATGGGGATTGGAAGTTTGTATGAGAGTTCCGTTAAAGGACCCCGCAAAATCCTTATGGAAAATGGCTCTCGGCTAAATTCGCTGAAACTCTGCAGAAAGATAGTATTTGGTATGCTGATCAAAAGTCTTAATGGGCACAACCCTCCATTTTCAGCCCCAGACCCCCTACAGCCCCCAAAGTACACTGTGTGTTAACTGTTTGAATTCATCTTCAAAGCGTTTCCTTTAACTACCCACCCCTTTCATCAAACCAAATCCTACATTCTATCCTCACCACACCTCGCCCTCGCCCTCACCCAAAGAAATAAATTCAATTCCACTATTCAAGAAGAAACTGAAATCGTGAATAAAAAAATGTATAGATGCAAAAATCAATGTTCTCGAAATTCATCATTTTTTAATTATTATCAATCATGTAGTGTTAAGATACAATAATGTTTTATTGAAATATATATGTATGTAATCATCATTCACTCACTCATCATCATCATTATTCATCATTATTCTATTCAATTAACTTTAACCCATTCCATGTACGAGGTATAAACCATAAACCTTTTATGGGAACATATTTATTTACACATTTGATTGGTTAACTCATGTAAACTTCCTGTTTAAACTGAATAAATGTTATTATAATTATTATTATTTTATATATATAATCAAAGCTTCAAAAGATTGAAATAAAACAATTGAAGAATCTTCAACCTTGAAAGTGTGTAATGGAGCGTTAATGAAGGAATGTGCGGAGGTGAGGGCGATGTGTGGTGAGGGTAGAATGTAGGATTCGGTTGGAGAAAGGGGTGGACAGTGAAAGGAAACGCTTTGAAGATGAATTGAAACTGTTATGCATTAACATACCGGAAAGTGTACTTTGGGCTTGAGGCTGCAGGGGTCTGTGGGTTGAAAATGGAGGGTTGGCCCATCAAGACTTTGATAGCATAGAATACCTATTTTGCAGAGTTTCAGGAATTTACAAGCCATTTCGCATAAGGAATTTTCAGGGTCCTTTCAGTTAGGGTCATAAAATTGGGAACTGAGGTATTTGTTCCAAATAAAGAAATAGGTGTTATTTAAATTTTAAAATTAAAATCTCAAAGGAGTGAAATGGGGGTGAAATTTGGTATGGGGGTTCCGTTAGTTTTTGAATTAGGGTCATAAAAATTGGTATTTGAGATCTTTGTTACCAATAAAGGAATATGTGTTTCAGTGTTTTCAGAAACTCAACCCACAAAGGAGTGAAATTGGGAGATGAGATTTGTAAGTTTTTTTTTATTGCTTTATTCAACGAAGGCCTATTTCTGCGACCAGGTCTGAAAACCGACGCCCACGAGCAGACTCGCCAACCTGAAATTTTGCCGAATCCTCTGTTGTTTTGAGAGCTCAACGAGCTCAACATCTATGAACTCTAGATCGCCATCTTAACGTCCCCTCCGAAGGACGGCATATCTATCGTCTTATCTCGTGCTCATTGATAAGTCACCTGCAGCTGCGAATATGCGAATGTTGCTTGGCTCAGATATCGATAAGATATGAGGGTTCCGTTAGTTTTCAACTAAGTGTCATGAAAATTAGAATTTGAGGTCTTCAATACAAGTAAAGAAAAATGTGTATCAGTATTTTTAGAAATTTAACCAGGGGTAAAGGGGTGGTTCGTTCAGGGGGTTCCGTTAGTTTTCAAGTTGGAGTATTGAAAATCGATGTTTTGGTTTTGGTAACAAATAAGTAAATCGTGTTTAACCTTAAAATTCCGTCTCCAAGTGGGTGATAGGGGGCCAGTAAATTCGTAATAGTCGTCACAAAGCATTACTTTCGCTGTCAACTCAATTACTCCACCTAAACGAGATAGCGAGAAGCGAGATGAAATACATACCAATTTTGGGTCTAATCATAAGCTTTCAAACACAAAAATCCAAATAGGTCCGGTAGTTTTCGCGTGATGTTCTAACGCATAAGCAAACAATTACAATTTCATAATAATATATAGAATAGATTCGGGATTGAATTACCTCATGAAGATTGACTATTCTAGAAAATATATATTTCAGAAGTTGTTCATCATTATTGTTATAAAATTTATTGAAGAAAAAATTTTAATGAGGAGACAAAAAATTTACTTGAAATTGCTGAGGAGTTGAAGAAATGGCATTTTGTGGGCATGTTCTACCGATGAAAAAACTACCTATGAATATTTTTTTAATTTTTAAAAGGGTGGAACATGCAACATTTCATTTTTCGCAGAATTTTAACGAAACAAAATTTTCCAATTTTAAACAATGTGTTAAGAAAAATCATTCATTGCATAACTTTTTAAACTCATGTGTTGTGACCGTAAAAGCAATAGTTTCCTAATAAAAAAATAAAATACAACATTGTGCATGAACGAATCTTCTGTAAATGGAATCGAAAAAATCTAGTAGGTGGCTGTCACGTTTTGTTTGCACAACTTGTGACTTCAATTGTAGTATTTTGAAATCGAAAAAATCTAGTAGGTGGCTGTCTAGTCGCTTCGATTTCCATTTTGGTGGTGTCTTTTGAATCTTCAATATGAATAATTACACTAACGCTGTGCTAACGTGCCAATGGAAATTCTTTGGAAGCTAGACGGCTCTAAGCAGAAATGTATCCTCAGCGCGTGATACCTCATCACACAATTTTTGCACATCTTCACTAACGTCTCTGTGAAAGACGTACTTTTCAAAAACGAACAAGTGATTGTGGTCGTCCACGAGTAATAATGGTGGCACTGGAAGAAGAGGTTCTCAATATGATTGAAGATCGTCCGGAATTGAGTACAAGACAAACTGCTAACACACTTAATGTTAGCAATAAACTAATCTGGAAAATTTTAAAGGATCAACAATTGTATCCTTACCATATTCAACGTGTCCAGGCACTTTGGCCGCGAGATTTTCCCCATCGAGTGAACTTTTGTCAATGGAGTTTCACATGATACCCAAAATCTCAATTTTTAAAAACGTAATATTACTGACGAATCCAACTTTTCAAGGAAGGAATCACAAATTCCCATAACAATCATCTATGAGCCGAAGATAACCCACATGCAAATCAAGTGCTATACAAATTTTCTCCTGGAGCAGCTTCCCATTTTACTCGAAAATGTTCCACCAGCTATTCGACCACGAATGTGCGCCTGTTCTTTTCGGCATAACTTCTCGTCAGTACACGGACGACGTGTATCCAAATCGTTGGATAGGCAGAGCAGGATCCCTACCTTGGCCCCCCAGTACTCCAGACTTAAACTCCTTGGACTTCTGCATCTGGGGTCACCTGAAGTCCTTGGTTTATACGACCCCCATTGAGTGTGTGGATGATTTAAGGAATCGCATCATTGCAGCCTGCGAGACAATCCAAAACACACCAGGAATATTTCAACGTATGCGCCAGGCTATGAGACGAAGACTTGATTACTGTCTAATGGTTGGAGGTGTCATTTCGAGCCGTTTAATGACTGCGTTCCGTTTGATCTTGTTGCCTTTTTCTTGATTACTCTCGTTCGGACGTCCATCGTCTAATGATTTGAAAGGTTTTCACGACGTTTCGAATGCTTGTATTGCAGATATAAGCATTCGGAACGTCGTGAGTACCTTTTGAATCCATTAATCAAGTTACCTCATCGTCTACAACGTTCAAACAAAGCCTTTTACCTTTGTTGTAATACACATAATTTAGTTTTGTTTGTATTTTTAATTTGATATTCTATTAAAACAAAACATGGTTCTGTTACATGCCTACATTAAAAGTTGAAACAAGCGGAATACTTTCGAAATACTACGATTGAAGTCGCAAGTTGTGCAAACAAAACGTGACAGCCACCTACCAGATTTTTTCGATCCCATTTACAGAAGATCCGTTCATGCACAATGTTGTATTTATTTTTTTTATAAGGAAAATATAACTTTCACGGACACAACACAGGGGTTTAAAAAGTTTTGCAATGGATTGTTCTTTTCAACACATATTTTTAAATTGAGAAATTTTGTTTCGTTTGTAAGTTCTGGTGAAAAATGGAATAGGGGTTGCATGTTTCACCCCCTTAAAAGATCACAACACAATCAAAAAAATATTCATAGGTAGCTTTTTCATCAGTAGAACATGCCCAAGAAGTGCCACTTCTTCAACTCTTCAGCAATTCAAAAAAAAAAAATTTCTTCTCATTTTTGGAAGCGGGTAATTTTTCAAGGAAATGCCCAAGAGCTTTTGTTTACATAAAAGACCCCCTTCAATTTTCGACAAGGAATCACCCCCTGAAAACTTTCGCACTTATTTGGTAACACCCTATATATCGATATTCCGAGTAATATCCTCATTCAATTGAAAACTGTTTTATGAAATATTTGAATTGGAAAAAAGTTATGGGTTACCTACCCTACATGGGTGTTCGAACAACACAAAAAAAATTGCGAATTGTTCCAGAAACCGGTATATACAGAGCGTGTATGAAGTGTGGATACGATCCATTATCTTATGTGTTTATCATTTTCGGAGGTAAACCTCGGACAGGTCGATTCGGTATTTCAGTTTTCTACCTTTTTTGAAGAAAAAATCCACCACCTTACAAGATATGACGCTATCGATTTTTTTATTAAAAGGATATATTTTCATACAAAAATTTGAAATCCCATATTATTCTGAGTTCAACCATACCACATACGTCATATGTAACACTTCAAGTTACAGTATGCTGACTATAAAGGAAACCAGTGTTCATACTTCTTAAAAAAAATTTCATTATTTATTATTAAATAATGGCTTTGAATTTTATGTCTTATTTTCCGACGAATCAACTTTTTGTATAAACAATACCGTGAATACGCCAAATTGTCGTTATTGGACAACAGAAAACCCCAATTGGACGATGGAAGCCAAAAAGTAACTGTGTGGGCTGGAATTCGTAGGAATACCAATGTAGGACCATATTTTTTGACGGTACTGTGACGGGTGAAAATTATCTGGAAGTTTTATGTAGTTCCATATTTCACTGTAACATTTCCAGACATTAGTCAACCTGGTCGAATAGTTTGTACTATTTGGTTCCATCAGGATGGATCAGGTCCACATTATGCTCAAGTGGTTAGAGATTTTCTCAATGAAACCTTTTCCCAATCGCTGGATTGGACGACGCGGTCAGATTGAATGGCCTGCTAGGTCTCCAGATTTAACTCCCATGGACTTTTTTCTCTGGGGTTACTGAGAAAGTAAAGTGTACATAAACCGACCTACCAATTTGGAAGACCTTAAAGAGAGAATTCCAACTGAAATTCCACGAATTTGCCAGAGATGTTGTCAAACGTAACCCAAGAATTCATCAGACGTTTTGGATATTGTCAACTTACCCAAGAAGCTCAGCTTGAGCATTTGTTATTTGTTTATTTTTACTACTTACTTATGATATTTTCATTGCAAAATAAATAGTTAAATGAATGTTAAGAAATATGAACACTGGTTTCTTCTACACTCAGTATATTGTAACTTGAAGTGTTACATATGACGTATCCCAAGTAGCATTTTAAGTGGACGGAACGTAGCGGCCACGATTCTGGAAAACTTTGAAGTGTTTGACCACAACCACTGCCACGTAATATACACGGTTCTATCACGCGGCGGCTACCAAAATGGGGAACACTTTTTGGTGGCTGCTACTTTCCGATCTACGTTCCTGGATCTCAGATAGCCACATTCCAACCACGTTGTGGTCACCTGGCAAAAACGTGGATATGTAGTGGCCGACACTAGACACGTTAAAAAACTGACTGCGTTTGTGTAAATATGTAGCTCGATCTCTGTTCAGCAAAATATGTTTGTGATAAATGTTCTTCATTCTTCCATTTTGCCTTATTCATTTCTAACACTCGATCAACTATAAAAATCTATAACATATAAACATACAAACGCGTAAGAAGTATATTGAATTTGGATACTTCTGATCGGAATAAAATTAAAACGATTGAAAGTTTTATGTGAAATATAGGGGTTGTAGCTCGATTTTGAGCACGCGCCAGCTGGATCCACTTTATTTAAGGAAAACATTATAGTTTTGGAAATAACTCTCGCCTCTGAAGTTATGCACTCAAATCCCTCAAACATTGTTTTATCAATCTTGCTTAGTTGAAACAAATACTTACGTGATTACTATCGTTTCGGACGTCCATCGTCTTAATGGATTTGAAAGGTTTTTACGATGTTTCGAATGCTTGTATCTGCAATCGTCTTCAGGTGAATACTGACAAGTTTAGGTGCTACTCACCAATTTATATGACTGTCGGTGCAATGATGCGTGTAATTCCGCCATGTGCAGTGGTGCGTGTAATTTTGCGCGATAGACGTCCGAAACGATATTAATCAAGTTACCACATCGTCTACAACCTTCAAACAAATACTTACGTATCAAATTACTACGTTTGATGCAGTGATGATGACAAATAAATTTGTATTGAATATTTCGATCATTTCTCTAATAATGGCGACCCAGCATATTCCTGTAAATATGGCGGCTTTTGGAGAATATAACTTCAAAGTGGCAGAAAGTGTAAAAATACCACTTTGAAGCTCCTCCCATTATAAAGTGCCCAGTGGAACTGAATTATCAACTCTTTCACCACTGGAAAGTGGCACCCACGTCGCAGGCCCATGACTCACCACTTCAAAGTTCTAACCCAAAAATTACAATAGGTCTTATACCCTTGAAAGCCGTGAAGACGTCGGGCTATTATAACCTACCACTTTAAAGTTATAACCTCGAAATTGCGGGTACATGTTCATTAATTGTTGAAAAAGGACATGTAACAAGTATAGTGGATTCATTCAGCTCCAATCAACAATTATCAAGTATTAAGTAACAATTAAGAAGTAATGAAAACAGAATTAACAATTAAAGTATGAATATTGAGCAGGAGCACAAGTCAGAAATCCGATCTATTTGAATTAACCTTCTTATACAAAATCAAGAAAAATTGTTTATTGAAAACGCATAACCCATTTTATTTTGAATGAATATCATTCACGTAATAGGTAAAACGAACTTTTTGTTAGTCAAAATAAAATAATTTGAGAAAAATTAGGTGAGTTTTCGTTATCACGCTGACCAATCCACGGTCACTTCAAAATTAAGGAAAATTGTCTATTGAAAACGCATTACCCATTTCATATTGAATGAATATCATTCACATTTCACGTAACAGACAAAATGAACTTTCTGTAAGCCACAATGAAATAATTTGAGGAAAGTTAGGTAAGCTTTCGTCATCGCGCGGAATTGTGAATTTTGAAGGTTATTGTAATTTGTAGTGACTTTATTAAATGCGAACTGTGGTTATTACTCATTGAGATGGCAAGAACGTGGCAACCATCACCTCATATCACAATCAAGGTCCTGCCACATTGAAGGTTTTATGGAAGTTACCAAAACGTCACCGAAACTATCATACTATCTTGAAAGTGACTTCTAAGTGATATTTAAGTGGTACAGAGGATGGTTACCGCAACGGTTATTTTCCACTTTTATTTTTGAGAACCTTTAAAGTGATTTGCTCAGTGGTCATAATGTTTCAGACACCTCAAATGACACTAATAAGTTATAGAACTGTGGAGTGGCTACCATAGATGGGAATTACGTGACTACAACCATATACATATAAAATTCTAGTTATTCTTACTGTATAGTAGTAGATTTAGTGGTGATTATGTGATAACCACCGAGTCGAAGTTGCAGTATCAGTTTCCGTCACTATAATGCTGCTTGGGATGTGGTTTGATTGAACTCAGAAAAATATGAGCTTTCAATTTTCGATATAAAAGTATACCCTTTCAATTAAAAAAAATATCGATTACGTCATATCTTGTAAGGTAGTGTGGGAAATAATTAATTGAAAAAAAATATGGCAAACTAAAATATGAAAGCGACCCCTGTCGATCTTTACCTCCGAAAATGATTAACTCGTTAGATAATGGAGCGTTTCTCCACTTCATGAACGCACTGTATAATCTAATATCGAGAATCGATTAATTGATTCTTCTCCTGAAGCAATTATTTATTTTGGTCTATTATTAATTCATTAGATGCGCAAATCTTTCTAATTGATTATTTATGATAGTGTCGAGAAAGATTTATTTTATTTGTGAAACAGAATTCCTATTCATCTGAATAACGGATTCTATTCGAAAAGTTTGTAAAACACTGTACTTTTATTATAGACTGTGATTCATATCAATGAAAACTGACAGATGTTTACAAGAAATAATTACATTTTAGAAATTCCATTAATGTTACGGAAAATTAATGAGTTGGGGTATTGGAATTTTAATGATTTTATTATACCTCTGAATTTGTATTTTCCATTATCGATCCACATTGCAAATTTTCTATCAATGTTTTCGACCCTTCTGAGAGAATAATTTTTGTTATGTTATTAGTGGCGGAAAAACAGTTGTATGTTTTTCAAATTAATTAAAGATACAGGAAAGATAGGTATTGAATATTTTTCTCTGGAATATGAAACAATCCGATTGATGTTTTATATTCGATTTCCCTGAAAATATATTGGAAACTACCTTATGCCCGCGTTAATTTCGAGAAGGTTATAATTTTTTAAATGCTTTTTTGATTGGAACCAAGAAATTTGGGAAAGATGAATTTGATTAATATGGTGCCAGGCTAACCTTGTTTCTCGACATATATTGATTTAGAATAATATTAGTACAGATGGAATTTAAAGATTATTTATTTTCCCAATTTGTATTCCTTTTAGCTAATGGCTTTTTTATTCATTCATCCCTCCGACCTCTTACACCTTACTGAACTTCCAAATTTTCAAGTGTATCACCCTTTATATATCGAACACCCTTGAAGATGAAATATGGAAATAATATATTGATATTCGGGTATTTTCTCCTCTTGACTTTCTCAAGCTATTTTTGATTTTGTTTTGTTTCATCATGTGGTCACCATTAAGTTTAAGTTAATCATTTCGACAAATTTTTGTTGGTTTTACTAAAATTAACTGTGTGAGTATGAAAATACAAATATAGGTATACAATGTTTTTTGTGTCCCAGTTGTTACCAATCCCGATGCATTTGTTTGTGTGTTATCTCACTTCTCTGTGCTTTCCACTTTCCAATTTCATCTCAAAATCAGAATACGTCATGTCCTTCAGGTCAGATTTAATTATGTCTATTTTTCATAGAGGTTTTGTGATGAACTACGTTTTATTTTAGCTCTATTATAAAGGTCATCTACTCCACGGTTTTAGGCATAATAGTTGACGTCATAAATACTTTTTATCAAAAACTAATAGTCTAAGAGCCGGTGGGAGGTCGACCTTCACCGATCTGATAACTCGATGAGTCATATTTTTGATCAAATATAATTTATAAACAAATATGCCTATGATAACTTGCCTATCGATCGATCAATTTTCTTTCATCACCCTCACTCTTTTGATAACCGAATGAGTTTCATCTCAACTGATAGTTTTTAACACTCAGAATATGCCTAGGTAGGCTTGCCTACTTATTTCTGTGCATGGCTACCTGGCAAGCAGATGTGAACAGGTGAGTCAATATAGGTAACTACACCGATCTGTTAACCAATCGAAATTGATATCATAGGTAAGATAATTTAATTACAAAACCAATCGTATAGGCTTGCCTGCAAAAAATCGTACATAAAATATTATTGCCAAGCTATGAAGTCTTAGAATTTTAGCTATTTGATAGGTGCGAGAGAGAAAGTAGAGCGTCCGAGGTCCGTATGATAGAACAGGACACAACATAGCAGCTGCACGCTACCTGACAGTTGAATGTATCCGAGTGCGCATGCTCGTGTACATGTGAGTGACAGTGACAGCATTCATTTACACTCGACAGTAATTTTGAACTCTAATTTATTATAACTCTAATTTTGATCACAATTGTTGTATTATTCCACACTATATATACTTACAGCTACGAAATAATAAAAAATAAATCATTTAATATATTAATAAAAAATAAAAATTCAACAATTTTTTCATTCATTTTAAAGATAAGTTATAAAATTTAAAATCGATAAAAAAATCTATATTTTGTATTTAAAATTAAATAAAGAATAGTTTATTTATTATTTAAAATCAAATAAATGCCGTAAAGCGGGAAAGAATATGTGTTACTTTTGAAATTTTAGTATAATAAATTTAAAAAAATCATCAATATAGAAGAATAAAATTTAATACATTTATGTTGTTAAAAGCGTTTATTACAAAGCATATAAAAGAGTTCAGAATTACTGTCGAGTGTAAATAAATGATGTCACTGTCACTCACATGTACACGAGCATGCGCACTCGGATACATTCAACGGTCAGGTAGCGTGCAGTTGCTATGTTGTGTCCTGTTCTATCACATGGACCTCGAACGCTCTACTTCCTCTCTCGCACCTATCAAATAGCTGAAATTCTAAAACTTTATAGTTGGCAATAATATTTTATGTACGATTTTTTGCAGTCAAGCCTATACGATTGGTTTTGTAATTAAATTATCTTACCTATGATATCATTTTCGATTGGTTAACAGATCGGTGTAGTTACCTATATTGACTTACCTGTTCACATCTGCTTGCCAGGTAGCCATGCGCAGAAATAAGTAGGCAAGCCTACCTAGGCATATTCTGTGTGTTAAAAACTATCAGTTGAGGTGAAACTCATTCGGTTATCAAAAGAGTGAAGGTGATGAAAGAAAATTGATTAAAATTAATTCAATTAAAAATAGCCATGAACACTTTTCGATAGGCAAGTTATCATGGGCATATTTGTTTATAAATTATATTTGATTAAAAATATGTGTCATCGAGTTATCAGATCGGTGAAGGTCGACCTTCCACGGTCTCCTCTACTATAACACCAACGAAAAAAGAAACTGAAAAGCAAAAAATCAAATGAACCTTTTTAGTCTTCATAATTAAGCTCCTAAACTAATGTAAGTAACTAATTTGGAGTCGGCGCCGAACAAACAAGCAAATTGATTACGTAAAGCGTTAAATGATGGCTGAGGGGTACGCGGCGGCAGCGCGTCCCTTCACCAGAAATCGAAGTCAATACCAGCGAGACAGCTAACCGAAAGGGCACACACGTGAGGGCACATGTCGTTGCGAGTGGTCGTGCGGAGAGTGAATTTTTGGAATGTTACTATTTATCGGTAGAGATTTCATTCTGCATTTTTATGTTATTCTGGTATGATCATTTCTTCAAAGTTATTCAATGATCTTCGTTGATTGTTTGTTTGGCGCCGACTCAAAAGTGGTTACCTACATTAGTTTTGTAGCTTTGCTATAAAGACTGGAAAGGTTCATTTTATTTTTTGCCTCGGTGTAATTTTTTTCAATTTTTTTTTATTTTTTTAATTTTTGTGGCTAAAATTCACTAATTGCTACTCACTTAATTTGGATTACTTTCAAAATACTTACTCACCCACATTACTTTAACTATTAGCTGTTATATACTATAACTAGCTGATACCAGCTGAGCGATGAACTTTGTTTTTTTTTGACGACAATTACCAATTCACTCACACCTTTAGGGAAGGAATTTCTAAGAATACTGAATCACATATTTCTTTATTTGTAACAAAGACCTCAAATATCAATGTTGATGACCCTAACTTCAAGACAAATGAAACCCTTACATAAACTTCCACCCCCCGCTTCACTTCCCTAGGGGCTGCATTTATAAAAACTGAAACATGTATCATTTTCATCCCTCACAAAGACCCTCGAATAGTAATTTTTTTACCTTAACTTGGAAACTAACGGAGCCCCCATTACAAACCAAATAGGGATTGACTTTCTAAAAACACTGAAATACATATTTCTTCTATTTGTAACAAAAACTTCAATGGCTAACGGAAATCTAACGGAATTCCCAAATAAACTTTCAACCCAATTTAACCCTTTCCCCTTTAGGGGTTGAATTTCCAAAAACACTGAAACACGTATTTCTTATTTGTAACAAAGACTCCCAAATACCAATTTTCATGATCCTAATTCGAAACTAACTATACAGACTTTCAACCCCCAATTTACCCCTTTAGGGTTTAATTTTCGAGAACCCTGAAACACATTTATGTTCACATGTGGAGGAGAGCCCAAATACTAATTTCCATTACTCTGATTTCAAAACCAACTATACTTTCACTTTCAACCCCCTCCTTCCCCACCTTTTCATGGAATATCATATCTTCTTGAGAAGGAATTTGAAAAAAATATGCTGTCAAAATTTTAGTTCTAGGACTAGCGGTTTGGACTGGGCGTTGATTGTATATCAGTCAATCGTTGAGTCAGTTAGTCAGGACATGTAATTATATATATATATACACATTACCCTAAACACGAGGTAGCTGGTGTGAACCGTTGAGCAGATCCCACGACTGTCTTCCGTCTCCATCATCAGAATAATTCCGGGCCTCCATTATGTTGTGGTGTCATCAGAACTAAATACGTCTAAAGAACTTCAATAGAATCGGTTCACAGGTGTAAAATCAATGAATCATCCCCTATTTTCCTGGTTGTATTCTCCCTTCAAATTGAAATGGAACAAACTTATTATTAAAATTGAAAAATAATCATCTAAATCGGATAACCCAGTATAACGTTATACGTGGTAGAATTGGTTAAGAAGTAAAAATTCAGTGGGTGAATCAACAATCATCCCCCATTTTCCCACCCTCAGGAGGGGATTTTCTTTTTCAAATCTAACTGGGACCAACTTTGAAGTATACCCTATCTATTGAATGATAATGAATAAAAAAACTTTTCGAAGAGAAGCTTTCTTTCAAATGCACTAAAAAGTAAAAAATAATTGCTTTTGATGTGTGACGTAGGTTATTCCGTGAGTTATGAATTCGAAAGCTTGTCGCGCAAAGTTTCTAGTTTGAATACAAAAGCGACAAGCTTTCGAATCTATAACTCACGGCATTACCGACGTTACACATCCAAAGCAATTATTTTTTACTTTTTAGTGCATTTGAATGAAAGCTTGTCTTTGAAAAGTTTTTTTATTAATTATTCTGCTTCTGCTTTTTAGTACTTGAGTACGCCTTAATCTATGCATTTTTGTTGAAGCATCTTTATTATGAGGCCTTTTTTTCCTGTTGTTTCTGAGCTATCTAGTCCTCCAATGAGGAGACCATCTGAAGAGTAACTCATCCGCCATCTTGGAGTTGCCATCTTCAA
Organism: Gonioctena quinquepunctata; assembly: GCA_018342105.1. Classification (NCBI taxonomy): domain Eukaryota; kingdom Metazoa; phylum Arthropoda; class Insecta; order Coleoptera; family Chrysomelidae; genus Gonioctena; species Gonioctena quinquepunctata. The sequence goes on from JAFIRS010000409.1 coordinate 633,629, forward strand.
TTTATGAATTTAAACTGAAAATCAATAATGTTCGACTAAATTCATAATCTCCGACTCCAAAAACCCCGATATACCAATTTTGAATCGAATCGGGCCATAATCACAAAACTCGTCCGCCATCTTGAATTTGTGAATTTTTATGAAGAATTCATAATCTCCTCACCCGAAAACCCCCACATACCAATTTTGAATAGAATCGGACCATAAACACAGAGATCATCGGCCATCTTGGAGCCGCCATTTTGATTTTATGAATTTTTAAAGAAAATTCATAATCTTCGACACTGAAAACCCCCACATACCAATTTTGAATCCAACCGGACCATCAACCCAAATCTCGTCCGCCATCTTGGAGCGCCATTTCGTTTTTTTCTCTAACAAAAATTCCATAAGGATCCTTTTCATTTGTTGAAAATATAAACAGGATGTTCATAAAATCAGATGTGGAATCATCTGCGACTGAAAGATAAACTTTAGTCACTATCTTCCATCGTCAAGATAACCTCTTGTGGGATATTCAATTGAGATCCTTTTCAATTCGATGGATGTTGACAAAAAATTCATAATCTCCGTTTCCGAAAACCCTCACATAATTTTTTTTAATAGAATTCGACCATAATCACACAACGTCTCCGCCATTTTGTAGCCGCCATCTTGAATTTGTGAATTTCGACAAAAAATTCATGATCTCCGAACCCGAATTACAAAACTTGATGCCATCTTGGAGCCGTCATCTTGAATTCTTGAATTTTGACAAAAAATCAATGATCCCCATCCCCCAAAACCCCACATACCGATTTTGAATCGAATCGTACCATAATCACAAAACTCGTCCGCCATCTTGGAGCCGCCATTTTGTTTTTTTATCTAACAAAAATTTCATAATGCGTTGTCACCGGAATTATGAACAGCTGCCAAATTTCAGCTCAAGTGTTCCAAAAATGGATTGCAAATTTCGAACCGGAAAGAATGACAGAACGAATGACTTACGAACGAAGCAAGTTAAATAAAAGCTTTTAAAAAAGAATCATTAGAATCGGATCACTCTGTAAAAAGTTGTGCGTGGTCATACATAAAAAAATATACGCGTCGACTAGAGAACCGGTTAAAAATGCAGATATCCAATAGTGTTTTGTCTCTTCCGACAGCAGTTGTGCTGATATGATCTGATGATTTCGTGATCATGACATCTGAAAAGATCGCTGTTTATTATATTTAACAGAAATTGCACTGTTAGCTCCTGCCAGTTGATATGATCCAAGAAATAATATTTTTCTGGTATTATTTATTACCCTTCGGAAAATTGAAACTAACAATAGCAGAATTTGGTCTGATTCAACCGAAATATGATGGGAATGATGACGATAAAGTGTATAATCCGAAAAATACTTTATATCAAGCTCGATATCAAGAGCTCGATATTTAAGCATTGTTTAAACAAACTATGAATGAAAATTATTGTTTTCTTATTACATCCGCAGGATTCTATTTTTGAATTGAATTCCTTCTTCGTCATCTGAGCCTTCTGACTTCAAAATGATATAAAACAGGAATTTTGATTAGTATGATAGGGATGTGTAGGTCAATCTCTATTCTCTAGCGACAACAACACCTTCTCGTTACATATTATAGCCATGATTACGTGATGTCCGCACAAAATAGAGGAGTATGATATAACAATGACTTGTCTAGATAGCGCTCCCCAACAATGAAGCCGAATACGAAACTCCTTCAGGGTGAAGGGTCCTCGTATACATGACTTGCACAATCCCCACTTGAGATCGTAATTGGCTACTCATTTTACGTTGGGAAAACTCAACAATGTATTTTCCAGGCGGAGAACTTCCGCAATTATGTTCGTAATTTGAGTGTGGCTGCTCATTTCTCGCAGGGAAAGCAAAGAAGAAAAAAGAACGTTTTATAGGGCTTCCAATAAATCGCTTCTGTTTTCGTAGTTTATCGTCTTCAGTGTAGAATATACATTGAATTCTGCAATGTCATCAGTTTCAGGATATATTTATGTACAATTGAGTGGATCACTGGATTATCTCTTTTGGATGCTTGAATATATTGCATAGACATATCCCATAACATATTTATGGTGACAATGCAACTTGACAGTGTTAAACAGGGTGACACAGGGGTGCGTGCAAGCTCCTTATTTTTTTTTTTCTATCCAAGCTAACGACTTTTTTTCCAAACGATAGGTCCGACAATGAAGCACTTCCTAAAAATATTTCTATTTATATACAGGGTGTCCCGGAATAAGATACACAACAAGTTCTGTGTTTATAAAAGACAACCCCCCCATGTTTGTAACATTTTTGGATTCGCCGCACTAAATTGTCACTTATAGTCTCCCTAGCAGCAGAATTATTACCAATAATTTTCGTCAAGGTCACGAATGTTTTTGTTGATAGAAAATTATCCCGAGTCGAAGACGAGGGAAATTTTCTATTAACAAAAACATGAGTGAAACCGAGAAAAAAATTATCGGGAATTGATTCTGCTGCGTGAGAGATTCGGTGAGAAAATTTCATAAATTGGAGTTGCTTTTAATATGATGAGGAGATGAACCCTACGACCTATTCTGCGTAGATGTCAAATTTTTCATGGGTGAAATTTGACACTCAGGTATACTATTACGACTTAATTTTGATTCAAATGTCATTTCGAAGTGACAGGTGAGACAGACCAGCAAGTAACAATCAGTTTTTCAGTCGTACCCGTGATATTTATTGTTACAATAATATTCTGTAAACAATGATTCGTTTTGGTAATGAATCAGCAAGTTAGATTGCTAAAGAAATTGATCAGTTAGTACCTAATAACACAAGAAGATCAAAAGTTAGTGTGTGAAAACAATTTATGCAATTCTGTGTTGAGAAATCTCATAAGGTAAGCGATTCTTCAACATCCATAGCAATTTAGTATCAATATTAGAAGATTGGGCTGTCAACATGAAAAAACAAAATTCTGAAGATTACAAAGAAAACGTTATTAAACTAATGTGTAATTCCACAGCGAAACAGCTCCAAGAATATTATTTTACCACATATAAAATTAAGTTTGATCCATTTAACGATATAGAGTTTTTGGAAGCTAGAGCGGCAAGAGATGCAAAACGTCGTAAATTGCAGATGGATGTTTCCAAACGAAAGAAAAGTTCTACAGCATTATCGACTGCTGATTATAGTAGAATGGTGCATCAAAAAAAGTTTTTCTTTATTGTTTCTCATGAGCTCGCATGGAGAGGCGGTGAAGGAGTAAACTGCTGCATTCAATACTTAATTGAAGAAATGAATAGAGGATACTCTACTGGCCGGATTGAATATGACCCTGTTTTATCAAAAACTACTCAATAAGGGTCTAAAAAACTTGCAGATAGCAAGTTCCTTATAAAAAATGTTGCTAATCCTGAAATGTGCCCCGTAAGATTATTTAAGAAATTGATGGAAAAATGTAATATGTGTTTAATAACAACAGACCGTCTCTTTTTAACACAAAATTTAAAATGGAAGGTGTCCAACAAATGGTTTAAAAATTCTCCAGTAGACAAAAACACAATCTCAACATGGTTCAAACAGTCAGCATTAACGATTGGGATTGATACTAAAAGTATAAAAGTGACAAATCATTCAACCAGAGCCACAGTGTGGAGTTGAAGAACAACAACTCATTGAAATAACAGGCCATTCTAGTGGTCAATCTATTAAGCCTTACCTACAAATGAATAGTTCTCACCACAAAAAGATTATTGAGGCAAATTCAGGCAAGTCTGCCTTTGTAGAGCCTTTGTAGAGCCTGCCTTTGTAGAGCAATCGAACGTCTGCCTTTGTAGGGCAATCGAATAATGCCAGTATTTCCGACACTTCTTCCAGAGTTGTCTACAACAACTGCGTGTTCAATATTAATACAAAAAATTTGTTATAATTTCAAAGTTTTACGTTAAATCACTTTAATAAGTAGTGTTATACTAAATAGGCAATAAAAAGTTAATCTATTTGGAATATTTCAGCTTTTCTATCCTGCTTTATTTCTGAAATATACATTGTTGGACATAGTATATTATTTTTTCTTATTGTAATTTTTTTGCTAAAATGCTACAAAAACATATTTCCGGCGGATTTAGTTAATTGTAACTAATTAGAGTTCTAGAAATGAAGTTCATTTTAGCCGTTAACTCGTTTTTATTACTAAAATGTGAGAAACATTAAATAACAAATTTGTTATCTGGAATCCAATGTCTTTATAGTTTTTAGTTCGAATAAAACTTTAAAAAACGTATTTCCGATGAGTTTGGTTTACTTTTATTTTCAGGAACATTAAAAATAATAATTCGTTTTCAACCATAACATCTGATATTACATGTCTACATAGTTTCAAATGAAACTAAAAAAACATATTTCCGATGAGTATAGTTAAATATGACGCACTATATTTTTACAATAGAAGTTGATTTTACTTGTTAGTAACTAAGGTTTATTACTAGAATTTCAAGAACTTTGAAACCAATAATTTGTTTTCAACCATAACATCTAAATTATGTCTACATAGGTTCAACTAAAGCTTAAAAAAATATTTCTGATGATTTTAGAAAAATATAACATATTGTATTTTCACAAGAGAATTTTACTTTGACGTTTAGTAACACTGTTTTGTTACTAAAATGTGACGGACATTGAAAAATATTATTAATTGTACAAATGAGGAGAAACTGATAATACGTTTTTATTTAGATATTATTCATATAATATAAACGAGTAAATAGTTGGCTCTGAGTAACATTTGTTAACGTTTGACATTTGGCAGTTATTGTCTCGGTGATTTGGCATTCAATATTATTAATTATTGTTAAATCAATGTAAAATTTTAATAAATAATAAACAACTTCAAAACAAATATCAACAATGAACTGTAAAAGTTAATAATTATGTACCATGTGCCAGAAAATAAGTGACGTAAGCCAAAACCACAGAGACTTGAAATGATTACCATTTTTATTGGACCAGTTTATGGGCGAAAATATTCTTGAAGATAAGAAATTATTTTACAAAGTTGATATGGAATTAAAACCAATTTTAGGAAGCCACAAGATGTCCAAAGCCCAGCGAATAAACGAGTGTCAGAATATTACATATATTTGTTGAAACACAAACAAATTTTAATGATAGAATCACCAAGTTTTTCGCCCATTAAAAAATATGCTGTGCAAGAATTTCAGAATAACAAAATTTTGGATGTGTCTCTTTTAGCCCCGGTGTTCGATATGTAAGCAAATTGGTTAGTATCAATAAAAATGATAAGTTAGCAACAAAATGTATTTTGATTTTATTCTGAGTGACCTTTTGTCAATGGATATAAGGCGCTTCATTTTTGACAGAAAAATTATCACTTATCAATTCCATTAGGTTAATAGGAACTAACAAAATCATCGCGATAATCTCCCGTTGCCATAAGCAACGTAAACAAAAATGAGCCTTCTAATTGGTCGAAAATAAATTTATGAAATTTTCGATATAATGCATCCAGGTTTCGTAGACTTACCTGCAATGGTTTTTGACTTATGTCAATTTATATGTCAAAATAGCGCTCATAGAAAAATTCATAACTTCAGAACCAATCAAGATAACTCAACCAACTTTTTCCAGTCGATTTCTTAGGCCTTAGCGCATGATTTGGAAATCATGTGAACTAAGGATCGATGTTCTGTGGCCTACTACATCATTTTGGAAATGACCAATTACAAATGACAATAACTCGACTTTTTCAAATGCAACAATCCCTTTATTTTATCACCTCATTGCATGGCATTTTTCATCGATATAGGATTTGTGGGGTCTCCTATGTGAAGTTTGCGAGATTTGTTGCAAATAAGAAATGTTTATGGGTTTTATCGAAAAAAATAGAATCGAGTAGGCCGCTATCGTAAAATTTGACACATCCGGGTACTTTCAATATTTGAACACGCGTGATTGTTGATTATCAATTTTACTCACGAACAATTAGAGCCAACGATCAAATTCTCGTTAGAATCAGAACAAAACAACCAACTCCCCTTTTTAAATATCATGATCCAAAAATCATTATCCTGAATAGAAACATATGTACACAGAAAGAAGACACATACCAATCGATATCTACACTACAACTCGAACCATCACGCCAGTGAGAAAAAATGCATAGTTAAATGTCTTATAATCGAGCCCAAACAGTTTGCAATTTCAACCAGAATCTACAGGAAGAAATAAACCTCTTGGAAATCAGTCCCCATTGAAGAAGCATGACCGGATCAGTTTGTCGAAAAAAAAATCACTGACATTGAAAACAACTAGCCACCAAACAACCAATCAACACAACCAACAAGGGTACTCATACCACCTACACATTTCACCACCAACATAATACCTTATGTCCCCTGATTATCTAAGAAGATCAAACGGATTGGATATAGGTATCATGTGAGTACATCATTTAGAACAACAAACACACTGAGATCAATACTAACACAAACAAAACCAGAAAACGCCGAAGAAAGTACCAAAAACTGTGTTTACAACATACCTTGTTCGTGTCGTGATAGTTTTGTAGGTGAAACGTCAAAACCGGTAGAAGTGCGCCAGAGTGAACATTGGAGTTGCATCAGAAATCGACAAATACCGGTCAAAAATGACAGAACATATCCTCACACCCAAAATCTTGCTGAAAGAACCACATCAAGAGAGAAGAAATTGAAAGAAACGGGACCAACTCTATTTAATATATATTAACGGAATCTTCTCACTGAGCAAAAACGAAAATTTAATTGGATTTACAGATGATACGGCCATCTTCTATAAAGCAGATGACTGGAACTCACTGAAAGCAAAGGTTGAAACAGAGTTTCCTGAGATAAAATGTTGGTTGGATAACGGGTAACATCGAAAAAACACATTATTTACCCTTTTGTTGTAATTCAGCAGGAATACCTCCATTCGACCACTTAGTAGTCAGGAATGACACACCCTTCCACATTCCCCCGATTTTTTTTTATTTAGGAATGATGATTGATATGCATATGAAATGGGATTTACATATAAAGTATACCGTCAACAAATTGAGAAACATTTTATATAAATTAAGGAAACTCAAAGAAATCCTACCACTGAAACACTTGATAACTTCATATTATTCGTTAGTAGAAAGTCATATTCTTCATGGAATAGCGGTATGGGGGGAGGGGGTACTTTGAATACATACATCCTATCAAAGTTGTTCAAAGACGTTTCCTCAAATTGATATTTTCCAAAACAGTAGATATTCTTCTGATACCCTGTACACCGAAACTCAAATCCTGGACATAAGGCAGCTATACTTTCTATGCATAAGTATCAAATATCATGCTAACAAGCATACAGCATTGCGAGGGTCACTACTCAAAGATCATACTCCTACTTTGCCCCCAAACTTTACAATACTATTCCAGAAACAATAAAATCAATAAAAAACATCAACCACTATAAAAAAGAACTAAAAAAACATACTTCGAAGTAAGAGAATTGAACTACAACAAATATTCCATTAGATGTATATATATATATATATATATATATATATATATATATATATAAAAGAATATACATAAGTAACTTCACTATATGGACTTGGGATTTTGAAATTCCTCATTTCGAATTGTATTTATTTTTTATATTCTTAAACCTCAATTATTTGATAACGAAAAACGTACATTTGTATTCATCGTTGTTTCCTCCTGTAACTAATAACTTTACTTTTTGGCTTCTCATGAAATATGTGTATATGTATGTGTATCTATGAATTTATGTATGTTTTGTATAGTTTATAAGTATGATAATTATTCATCGAAATTTTCAATATTCATTTATTCAGTCATCATCATGTTTATACCTTGTTTATACATTGCTTACTTTGAATTTTGCTCGAAACAAGTGTTTCACACTTACCAAGTAATTATTCATTCACAGCTGACCTTTTATTACATTATTCTATTCATTTAGTAATTATGTTCAATCAGTTATTATGTTCAATGATTTAGAGATTTCTCTTATCACTTACCATTACCATTATTTCTCTTTCGAAACGAGTGTTTTATCACTCATGAGTATATGTTTATTTTACCTACTATTATATGTTTTACGAAATTCATTGCGTAAAATAAACGTTATTATTGTTATTATATTATTATCAAATACCTTCACGCCAACCTAAAATGGGATGTCCATATAAATTTTGTAACAAAAAAAAATAAGAACGATAAAATTCATAACTTCTGTAACACTCAACAACTTAGTATGATATCACTAGTCGAAAAGCCATTTATCCTACTGAATTATAGCATGGGGCGCAGCGTTGAAAAGCCATATTTCAGTACTTGAAACAGCCCAAAGGTACATATTGAAAACCATATATCAAAAACCAAAAAAATTTCCATTGGAACAACTCTACAAATTCCCCTTTTTTTACGGCCTAAAGATTAATATCTTTATTCAGAATTAAAAAATACAAAAGCAAAGTTTTAAATATAAAATAATATCAAGATGAAAATCTTGATTGAAGTCCGGGACTCAATTTATTCTTGAATATCTGACTTATAACCGATAGAACATCACCATAATACAAGATATAGAACTGCAAAACATTATATTATTATCAAACCAGAAAAAGATATATTGCAGAGAACTCACCTATATCTTGGTCCAAAATTATTCAATTTGTAGCTCTTTGTATTATGATTTGGATTTTATATGAACTTCAAAACTAGTCTCATGTGAAAGATGTGAGGTTTTTCTACATTTGAAGTGCTTTGGCTTTCTTTAAGCAGATCTTAGTAGCGAGGAACATCGACTGACTAGTCCGGTTATATAGAAATTGGGGCCATTTTTCGTTCCCGCGCAATTTCAATCAAGCATTACATTTTTGTAGAAAACATAACAAGCTACGACTTTCATGTAAGACATTTTTTTATATCTCCAATACTTCTGGAGTTGTAGCTCAAAATATGAATGGTAGGCCCTATTGTATCAGAATGAACAATGTCAAAACATAACACGGTCAGAAAGTAACAGCGTCAAAACATAACAGGAGCAGAATCGGAAAACGTCAGAAACGCATTTCATCAGAATTAACAACAACAAAAATAACTTCATCAGAATGAATTTATATCAGAACTGGATCAGAAACTAACATTGTCAGAAACGGACATTATCAGAACGTACTTTCATTACAACTGAACTTTATCAGAATTATCACAATCAGTACCGGACATCATCAGAAACGAACATTGTCAGAACCGGACATTATCAAAACGAACTTCTGTCAGAACTTAACTTCCTCAGAATTGACACAATCAGAACCGGAGATCATCAGAATTGAACATTGTCAAAACCGGACATTATAAGAACCACACATTATCAGAACAGTACATTATCAGAAACGGACAATATCAGAATCAATCTGCATTGTCATTCGGAATTCGAACGCCAAACATTAGTTACACTACTTCGTCATAGATGGTGTTATTTCTTCAATAAATCAGAAAATTGAAGAAATTTATTATTACCTCTATTCGCCTACATTGGCCTATCATACATGTGGTTTTACAATGATTTTTCAATGCCGATTCTGGTTTATTGAAGAGGTAACACCATCTATGACAAAGTAGCGTAACTGATATTTGTCGTTTGAATCCCTACTTCTGGACGATTACTGATTCCGATATTGTGCGGTTCTGATGATGTACGGTTCTTAATAATAATAATAATGAACGTCTTTATTATCTTCAATAAAAGCACAAAAACAAATAATTTACCTTAAACTCAAATACATTTGAAAATAAAAGGCGGAGTTTATTTTCAGTTGTACATTACTGCACAACAAAAAATATTCTTCCACTCAACCCAAACAAATCTTGTGTAATTCATAGTTAGTAGCTACTAAAACATAGAATTGAATACATTAATTCTATATGCAAAACAAGATAATAAAAAAAAGAAAAAGAAAAATTCAGGAAAATATGAGTATATCGTAATAGATACAATAATAGATACAAATAGATATAAATAAGCATAAACAATTTATAATTGATGACATAAGAGAAGATCCACGAGGCGAAACAATTTATAATAGATGATATACAAAACGAGAAACAAACTTACGCATTTACTTTTTTAAGTGAAAAAATGAGCAGGTATATATTTTACGTTACTGCTAAATTTGATTGTCCAAAATATATTTTTTGAGGGTTATTTTGAATTTTGAAATATTATAAACCTTAAACTCGGATGGAATGGCATTATATTGAGAGTAAATTTGATATGTAAACGAACGTCTGAAAAACTCAGTCATGAAGTGAGGTACAGTAAGTAAATCTCTTTTTCTAATATTTACATTATGGACATCTGAACGATACGTAATTTTGCGGTGTAGATAGGAAGGTTTCTTATCAATAATTATTTTATGGCATAAGGTGATAAAATGAACCTTTCTTCTATTCTCCATATGTAACCATCCAATCTCCTTCAATTTATGAGATACTCGTTGTCGTCTTCTTATACCAAAAATCATACGTAGGCATGAGTTTTGAACTTTCTGAATGTGCTTTGCTGATGATGTCCTGTTCTGACTATGTTCGTTTCTGATGATGTACGGTTCTGACAAACGTACGTTCTGACATAGTTATATTCTGCTATTGTTAGATTCTGATGATGTTATGTTTTCTCATTGTACGTTTCTGATGATTTCCGATTCTGATGCAATTTCAATGGAGTTTTTTTTTTTAAAAATTTTTTTCCATTTGTTATGTTTTGACGTTTTTATCTCTTAGCTTTGTGCGTTCTGATAGTTTTATATTCCGATCATTTACGGGGAATCAAACTACGAATTTCCGACACACAAGTGAAAATTTTGTTTTTTCGACTTTGAACCCGAAAATTCCGACGTCATACTAGAACATTCCATTAGTCGTAATTTTGTAATTACGACTCTAATGTCTTCTTGCCCAAGGCAGCTCACTACGAATAACTATAGAATAGGTGTATTTTGGTCGGATATCCATCAGAAAACAACTATTTCCCTGGCTGATGCCTCGACGGACGTTAGATTACATCCGATGGATAATCGTGCGAAATCCTACAGGGTTAATAAATATTAACCACTCCACTCGTGCTGACCACGGGTAGACACAGGGCCGGATTAAAAGGTGTGGAGGCCCTGGGGGACAACAAAGGAGTGGAGGACCCCAAAATATTTTTCAAACTAGTTAAACAATTTTTTTCTTTCAAGTGTTTGAATAATTCATTGCGGAACAAATGAAATTATTTCAACACAAGCATATGTAGGTATAATTAAATACAAGAAATAAACCTAATTAAATCACAGCATAACCAATGGATTCTTGTGAGCTTTTTTCGACGAAAAATCATTGATGAATTTGGTGAAATCCTGCTCCCGGAGTAAATCACTCTCAATGCTAAGAAGCGATAACTTGGATATGCGGCTTTGTCTCATCGCAGTTTGTAGCCTATTTTTTATAATTTTCATTTTGGGAAATGAGCGCTTTTGTTTTAGATCAGCTAATTTCGATACGATATATTTTTCCAATTTCCGACGCGGTTGAATTCATTTCTTTAGTGTATAATATACCGCATATACACAGGATTTATCGGATCAAAGATTAATATTAACCATTAATTCTGACAAGAATGTTTGAAACGATAAATAAGTGGAAAAAGTCGGAGAACTGCTGCATATCAATCGGTATTTGTCAGGAAATTTTAACTAAAAATTTATATTGTGGGGGCCCCTCTCTTGTGGAGGCCCTGGTTGCCCCCCTCTTAATCCGGCCCTGGTTGACAGGTTTCGGGGTATTTGCTTCCCATCAATACAGGGTAGATCAAGCAGATAATGGGAAACACCATTAGCCAACGCTGAAATTTTCGAGTTCTCAATCGAAATTTCCGACTTTATAAAATTCCGACTTGTAAGTCAGAAATTCCGACATTTGAGTTAGAAAATAGGAAAAAAATTGTTTAAAAAAACTAAAAAACACGCTTTTATAGAAAACCAGACTAAAAAAATAGAAATTGGAGCCGCCATCTTGAATTTTTTAATTCTGACAAAAAAATCATCTCCGACCACGAAAACCCTCAGATACCAAATTTGAAGCGAATCGGACCATAATCACAAAACTCGGCCGCCATTTTGAAGCCGCCATCCTGAATTTTTCAATTCTCACAAAAGAATCATAATATTTGACCCCAAAAATCCCCACATACCAATTTTGAATGAATCAGACCATAATCACAGAACTCGTCCGCCATTTTGGAGCCGCCATCTTGAATTTTCCGATTTTGACAAAAGGATCATAATCTCCGACCACAAAAACCCTAGGATACCAATTTTGAAGCGAATCGGACAATAATAACAAAACTCGTACGCCATATTGGAGCCGCCATTTTGTTTTTTCTTCACACAAAAATGTCTTGATGCATTGTCACCGGAATAATGTAAACCTGCCAAATTTCAAATCATTCGGACGTCTGGAAGTGGGTCAAAATCGCGCCCAAAGGAGTCGGTTACAAACAAACAAGCAAACAAACAAACAAACAAACAAACAAACAAACACACAAGTGAAGCTAATATAAAGCGTGTGAAAATGTTTTTGTCCTCAAACGCATTCGTAAGTTTGATAATGAAATGATCTTATTTTATTTGTGGAGAGTGACTCAGAGTCCCTACCCCCTCTTTCCTCCTGGCGACTCCTCTTCGAAAATATAGTTTACATTAATCAATTTCAGTATTAACTTCCTACATTTGTATGGACCTTCTAGATCAATTCTCATAATATTCAAGTTGTGGATAATTTATACAGGAACATAGATCAAGGAACATACAAATACATGAAATATAACTTCAATTATTATTTTTCATACTTTCAAGAGTGTTTACAAGTATTCCATGCCTTCGGATACTGTCATAAGAGTTTTTGAGAAAGAGATCATCATATGTATACCACTGAAAACATTTCAAAGAACCCCGCACGAAAACATATGGGAAATTGGCTCTCGGTCGAATTGGCTGAAATTTTATTATGTTATAGTAGGATGGGTCATTAGAAAAAAGTGTGAGTTCAAATGATTTTGTATGTTTAGTTTCTGATATATAAGAGGCCAAATTTCGTAAAAACGTCGTATTGGAGTAGGATTGACAGAGAAAAAAAGTGTTTTTTTAGTCGAAATAAAAAAAAAGTAAGGATAAAAATGTATTGATCGGAACTCATAAACATGTTCAATTATAATCTTATTGATGATAGTACATTAGGGTGTATACGGGGCATAGTAAAAAAAAACGTTTTTTCCGGATTTTTTTTTCAGCACTATTTCAAAACCAACAAGTTATATTTTGTTGAGATATTATAGTTTCAGTCTATTGTAGGAGGAAAAATGTGTTTTGTTTCTTGATGACTCTCTCTGTTTGAAATATATGCTTATTTTCGAGTATACCCCAATACTGAAAACAATTGACAGATCGTTTTTGATTAAAAAAAATCGAATTAAATGCTTCTGCCCATTGAATGAAAGATGGGGTAACAATCTGATTAACTCAATTGTTCAATATTACCTTTCATTTAGATGAAGGGTGCGTTACATTTTTTTCAGGTCATCTACAATGTTTTTATTGAATAGCTAGAAAACTGTTAATTTGGACCATATTTTACTCACAATATTTTGAAAATGTTGACTATCATATACGATAGTTTTATCAATTTTTTATATTGCGTTTCTGTGGTATGCATTTTCGAAATTTACGATAATGGGGTAACCTATCGATTTAACAAAGTTCTATGGAACCTTTCGACACATTCAATTCTTTATAAAACTTGTCGAAATCAATTATTTGATACTATAAACAACACAAACCTTTCTCAACAACAATTTGGAACTCAACACAATTGACTCAAAAAAAAAATTAATTATAAATAACGACTTCTAACATAAAGAGTCAATTAATATTATGGAAATTTCAATATAACAAATCGAAATTGAAACTAATTAGTTAGAAGCAACATAATTTACATAATGGAACTCTCAAAAAACAAACAATAACCAAAACCCAAATTCAAATAAAATTATCAATATTGTTATTGATTGGTTTATTTGCGCAATCTAAAACATTTCTCAATAGTTTATGGCTAGAGTACTTTATTGTTTCTATTTGAAATTGATATGTTTAATCCTGAACCTGGACTATTACGCATAGCGTCCAGATTTAGGAATGCTATAAAGTATCAACTGTGGATATCCTTTGGTATTATTCCTGATGCACATGCAAATGAACGTATTCTAGGCTACCAATGTACCTGCAAAATAAATAATAGTTTAAAAAAACTGAAAAACACGTTTCATAGAAAACCAGTTGAAAAAATAGAAAATAAGATATTTTTTTCATTTAAAAAAAAAGCGTGGGGTGCATGGTATCGCCTTGGCCAACAATTACCTGTGATCTGAGACATTTCTTACTTTACTGCCCTAGGTGTGTAATGTACTATATAATTATTGATACCATGCACCCCACGCTTTTTTTAAATAAAAAAAATTTCTTATTTTCAATTTTTTCAGTCTGGTTTTCTATAATAGCGTGTTTTTCAGTTTTTTTAAACCATTATTTATTTCCTACTTTTTGGTGTGGTTTATTTATTAAAATGTTTTTAAACTATTATTTTTATCATTTTTTGCAAATCACCGAATGGAATAATCTTATCAAATAAGGTATTCAAAATCTCCGACCCCAAAAACCCCCCCCACATACCAATTTTGAATAGAATCGGACCATAATCACGAAACTCGTCCATCATTTTGGAGTTGCCATCTTTAATTTTCCAATTTTGACAAAAGAATCATAATCTCCGATCACGAAAACCCTCAGATACTAATTTTGAAGCGAATCGGACCATAATCATAAAACTCATCCACCATTTTGGAGCCGCCATCTCGAATTTTTCAATTTTACGAAAGAATCATAATATTCGACCCCAAAAACCCCCACATACCAATTTTGAATAGAATCAGACCATAATCACAAAACTCGTCCACCATTGGAGTCGCCATCTTGAATTTTTCAGTTTTGACAAAATAATCATAATCACCGACCACAAAAACCCTCAGATATCAATTTTGAAGCGAATCGGACCATAATCACAAAACTCGTACGCCATATTGGAGCCGCCATTTTGTTTTTTTCTCACACAAATCTTAATGCATTGTCACCTGAATTATGTACACCTGCCAAATTTCAAATCATTCGGACGTCTGGAACTGGGTCAAAATCGCGCCCAAAGGAGTCGGTTACAAACAAACAAACAAACATACAAGTGAAGCTAATATAAAGCGTGTAAAAAGAGCAAGAACAGTGGGATGTTGTTTCCATATTTGCAGCGTACTTTGGTACCTAGGATATGCTGGTCATCAAAGAACAATAAAGTACCTAGCTATGAACTATTAAATGTTTCAGATTGCGCAAATAGACCAATAAATAACAATATTATTAATATTATTTGAATTTAGGTTTAATTTATTGTTTGTTTTTTGAGAGTTCAATTATGTAAATTGTTGTTTATGTTCTTTATAACTAATTAGTCTCAATTTCGATTTAGAGTTTACTACTACAATACACTATAAGATTATCACTATATAAGGGTTCACTGAAGCACGACGCGCGTTTCGCTATACAATAGCATCATCCGGTTTATTTCGATTTGTTATATTATAATTTCCATAATATTAATTGACTTTTCATGTTAGAAGTCGTTATTTATAATTCGATTTCATTTTGAGTCTATACTGTTGAGTTCCAAATTGTTGTCGAATGTGGTTTGTGTTGTTTATAGTATCAAATCATTTATTTCGAAAAGTTTTATAATAGAATTGAATGTGTCGAAAGGTTCCATAAAATTTTGTTAAATCGATAGGTTACCTACCCCATATATCGTAATACCGTAAACTTCAAAAATGCATATCTCAGAAACGCAACATACAAAGTTGATAAAACTATCGTATATGATAGTCAACATTTTCAGAATATTGTGAGTGAAATATGGTCCAAATCAACGGAACAGTTTTTTAGATATTCAATAAAAACATTGTGAATGACCTAAAAAAAATGTTACGCACCCTTTATCTAAATGAAAGGTAATATTGAACAATTGAGTTCATCAGAATGTTACCCTATCTTTTATTCAAAGGGAAGTAGCAATTAATTCCTTTTTTTGTAATAAAAAACTATCTGTCAATTGTTTTCAGTATAGGGGTAAACTCGAAAATTAAAGGAAATATATATTTCAAACAGAACATCAAGAAACAAAACTATGATATCTTAACAAAATATAACTTGTTGGTTTTGAAATAGTACTTAAAAAGAAAATCCGAAAAAACGATTTTTTTGACTATGCCCCGTATTACACCCTAATGTACTATCATCAATAAGATTATAATTGAACATGTTTATGAGTTCCGATCAATACATTTTCATCCTAACTTTGTCTTATTTCAACTAAAAAAACAGATTTTTTCTTTGTCAATCCTAATACCCCAATACGACGTTTTTACGAATTTTTGCCGCCTATATCTCGGAAACTAAACATACAAAATCATTTAAACTCACACTTTTTTCTAATGACCCGTCCTACTATAACATAATAACATTTCAGCCAATTCGACCGAGAGCCAATTTCGTGCGGGGTATTTTCAGAGAATTTAGGTTGTATAGTACCTACGTTAGCACGTTTCAGAAAATCCTTGAATACTGAGAAATTTCACATATCAAGGAGCAAACATTGTCCGTTTCCATTATTGGCTTAGTTTAAACGTTTACTCTGTACATACATGCACTATGTTTGGAGTGATGTGTACATTATCAGTCTTAGTATTGACAGTAGGAATACAGTCAATATCGACTGATCTCATGACTGCTCGATTTAATTACTATGGAACGACAAATCACCATTCATATATCATTCCGTATTCACTTTTTCGGTATCAAAATCTTCCACAAACTGGAAACAAATTTAAATGGATTAGGGAATCTATACAATTGTAAAAGGGCCAATAAATTACTCTGCCCCGATAAATTACTACGTACAACAATTATTTTTCACAAATGGAAAAATATTGAATTGGTATTCTGAATTTTGCCTATAAAAAAAATCATTGAATCAAAAAATACTTCTTTATATACTCTTGATGTTTCGGGAACTGTATCCGTTTCTGTTTCAAAAATCTTTTGAATATGGATGAAAATTCCTCAGTTCTCGCTGTATTTCTCGCAATGTTTTTCCAATATGATCTTTTTTTACTAATGTAAAAAGGGGGAGATGTACCTGAAGGATTTATAATCTTCTCAATTGAAAGACGCCCCAAAATACGGTATGTAATCTCGGCCGATCGTTAAACTTATGATACCAAACTTTAGTTCTAAGAACTCTACGGGTCTACCATGTTTGTAAACTAACCTACTACTGAGAATCAGAATCAGTTTTCCAACATTATAATGTCACACTTTGGCAAGGATATAAAAACACGTTTTGGAGGTTATATTACTTATATTCCAAAAAGACATATATTAACGGTATATACGTACACAAAATATATACAAATCATTGATCATACACTTATTGATAAATTGATAATAT
Source organism: Gonioctena quinquepunctata (assembly GCA_018342105.1). Taxonomy (NCBI): domain Eukaryota; kingdom Metazoa; phylum Arthropoda; class Insecta; order Coleoptera; family Chrysomelidae; genus Gonioctena; species Gonioctena quinquepunctata. Next base: position 651,330 of record JAFIRS010000409.1, read on the forward strand.
ACAATTCCACATAACAATAACACATTAAAATAAAAATAAGTAACATACAATCGAAAATACATATATTATCTCAAATTATTATTTAGAACTCATTTATTGTAATAATGTGTATTGGCCGCCCATAAATCTGGAGGATAGATCGCCCAATCCGCCATATAGTCCGCACATAGTCCGCACTGAATAGTCCGCAAACGTTTGAATTTTTATTTTTCGAGGCTGAATTGCAGCTAATGAAAAAGCAAATTCGTCTCCTACTTCCTCAGGGTCAACAAATATATAAGTCCAAAACAGTATCCTAACCATTTCCTCCTTCTGTTTTATTTCTGTATTCTTTGGCAAGACCAACTTCTTGAATCTTACGCCACCAAGATTGTGATAGATGAAATCTACATCTTATTAGTTTGACTCGCGGCCAGACAGTACAAGCTGCATTGTGGATAGCCTTTTCGAAATCGACGACGATTTCCTTGGGGAAAAAAGAGAACGGAAAGTCGCTGCAGCACTTCTTCACGTGTTCAAAGCACTTTACATACGTTCCAGTACATTTGTCCGGCAGCACACAAAACACAAGCGGTATATAATGTCCATTCAGGCAGCCGTGAATAGTGAACAGTTGCAGAAAAAATTTAGTGCAGTAGTCAAATGTACCATCTACGTAGATTTTGCTACATTTGCACAGATTCCCCAAATTGATAACGTAACTGAATACTAGTTTGTGAGAATCTCCATCATTCACCAACAAGAACTTCTCACCTCGGTTTGTGCGATAATTTGTATTTGTCTCTAGTGCATTATGAACTCCACTTTGAGATTTAGGAAGCACAGGAAGTAACTTTCTCCTAGCGTTGTATATATTGCGTTTTATGTAGGTTACATCCTTTGTCTGAAGAGCTGATGTATCTTCATTAACCATAACTGAGTGTAAAATTTCACTAGGCCGACTGCTGATATCGTCAACGGCTATTCTTTTCGCTGAGCTTTTAATGATATTTCGTTGAATATCTTTAATGTTGGAGGCACCATGATTGTGAGTAAAATTTGATCTCGAGATGGTATAATAACTGCCCACGGTGTAAACACTAGCAGAACACTTTGGCTGTTTGCACCTCCACTTCTTCTCAACCGTTTTCAACTCTTCCTTGAAATTGTATTTGTAGCTGTTCATTAATAAAACAACATTACCACGCTGACTCTTCATGACTGATACTTGTATATCCATAATCGGTTACACGCAAACGACTGAGATTCACTGGACAAATCTAAGATGCTTCTGTTAACAAGGGTGCGAAACTTGTTAATCATAAGGGGATGAGTGGGTGTTCCCAAATTATAAATATATTCCCTGAAATCTACGTAGATTACCTGGCAAGTAATCTTCCTCAAATGAAGTATCATGATAATTGAGGCGGCCTAGTTTATATACCTGAAATCAGGCACAAAATTTTGGCCGGCCGAGATTACATACTCATTAGTGAGCATTACCTGATAATCGGCCCAGTTTATAGTCGCCCGTAAAAAGAGTTCTGTTAAAGGGATGATGAGACATCGTCTTGATTATTTGATGTATGGAGTGTTGTCCGGATAATAGAGTCAGTCCATTATCGCTCTGCAAAATGCAACATTTTTTTCCAGTAAGGGTGTGATTCATATCAAAAAAATTCGTTGATATTTTTCACCAGATAGTAGAATGAAGGCGGATTCTTTTAGTTTCCTCCTCTTGTTATGGGTTTCTTTTTCCTAGAATTTTCGTTTTACTCCTTTCTACCATGTGGTCACGAGGATTTCAAAGTATGTTCTGATAATTCTGAACCTGTGATCTGTCGATTCTTAATATAATCTCGATATTCGTCCTGGTGCACTTCTAATGGTCCTGATGTCCCACTAATATAATTTTGTTTTTCGGTTTTGTTTGTGTAAGGATTGATCTCAATGTGTTAGTTGTTCTGATATCATACTTGTTGCCAAACCATTTAAGTTCCTAAGAACAGATAATCAACATTTTTAATTCTCATTGCAGGTACTGAACAATTTTTCATATTTCTACATCAAAATTATATCATATACATTTTAGATACGCACTGAAGATGGCCGCAGGCCGAAAGCGCTTTGCTTAAATATACAAAAAAAATTACACGAAATAGAGAACTTCAATTTCCGATTTGGAATCGTTGTGTACACAGAAGTAGTGAATTTTCATTTTAACATTTTTTACTTCCAGAGATATGGAAAACAATAACCCATTTTTGTGAGATTTTTCAAATACTTCTAATAACCCTTGTCCGCCAGGAGAGACCCTGTGTGAATAGCCCTGAGAAATTGAACACATCAATATGTATTGGAAATAAATGTTCATAATATCTTAACATGAGAATCGAATAAAATATTGTTTTTTGGAATTGAACATTTATCATTGAATATTCTCACTACTCCACACTGATACGAATATATTCGTTATTGTATTACTACCAATCTCCAAATGTATATTTATAGAAGTATGTCAACTTCATGCGAATTCATAATCAACTTCACGGACAAATCGCTCTGTTCTTTCATTAATTTTCAATTTTTTCGCCAAGAACAATTATGACCAATAAAAGGCACGACGCGTCATGCCATTTAACGAAAACAACTTATTGCATTTCTAATCGATTAATTCTCCATTATTTGATGATGAAATATTATCTCACATTCCAAGAAGGTAATTCTATACTATAGTACATTGAATAGAACAACATATCTCTCAACTTTGTGTTTCCTGGTAGGATTTCATGATAATCATTCAAATCGAAAATGCATGCCAGATGTAAATAATTCATAATTTTAAATCTCTTTCCGAATGGTGGCATGGAGGAAATATGTCCGAAACAACCAGTCACACTTTGAATTTACTCAGAGAGAATGGGCTGTTCCAACGAAATATGTTTAACGGACGCCGAGAAGCTCTGCAAAAATGATAAAGACAAAAAATTCCGAATATCCCATCATGAAAGTATGAAAATCAGCAGGATTGACGCCAAATATAGTACGTGACAACAATATCTTTATATGTATATATATATATATATATATATATATATATATATATATAAAATCAGTTGCTGTTCGTTAGTCTCGCTTAAACTCACAAACGACAAACTCCGACTACAGTTCCTCACTTCATTTCGAGGTGAAAAGTTGCTATCAAGGTATGTCGTGAAATGCATCCCCTCTGAGATACAGGGTGTCGAAAGTATGAAAAAAATTAAGATTCAATGGTTTAGATTCACGAATCATACCCCTAAATGTTGAGGGTAGTCTACCCCTGACTTTTTTGTTTTTTATGATACAGCATTCAAAAATACATACAACCCTAAATTTTCACCCTTCTACGATCAACCCCTATTTTTTATTTTTTTTAAACAGGAAAACGGAATAACAGGAAAACGGGATAATGGGAATAACGGGATAAGGGAATAACAGGAAAACGGAATAACAGGAAGAATAAAAAACGGTATAACGAGAATAACGGGATAAGGGAATAACAGGAAAACGGAACAACGGGATAAATAAAAAACGGGATAACAGGAAAATGGGATAACGAGATAACGGGAATAATGGGATTAGGGAATAACAGGAAAACGGAATAACGGGATGAATGAAAAACGGGATAACAGGAAAACGGGATAATGGGAATAACGGGATAACAAAAAACAGGGAAAACGGGATAACGGGATGACAGTATAAGGGAATAAGGGGAAAACGGGATAACAGAATAAAGGAAAATGGGATAACAGAAAAACGGGATAACGGGATAACGGAATAAAGGGGTAACGGGATAACGGGATAACGAAAAAACTGGATAACGGGATGACAGGATAAGGGGATAACGGGAAAACGTGATAACGAGGTAAAGACAAAATGGCTATCAGGGAAATGGGATAACGGGATAACAGGAAAATTTTCGGAAAAAACATTTTAGGGAACATAGAAATTTGGACAGGACAACGTCTGTCGGGTCAGCTAGTATTTCCATAAATGTAAACAACCAGATTCACAAAAAAATGCTCAAAAGTTCCGTAAATAGGAGTTTATCGTAAGAACACGGAAAGGAAGGCGATATATATATATATATATATATTTCTTCGTAGATTATCGCGGGAATAATGTGTTGAGATAGATTCTCGGGTTTTCGCCCGCGTTCTGTGTTCTTGGTCCCCAAAACGTGCGATTTCACGAAGTTTCGGCAAATTCACATTTGCCATCTTCAGGTGATGTCTAATTCATTTGATTGTTTCGAACACCACTGATGTTTTCGTGTTGTGCTCCTCAATTTGTAATGGTGGTTAGTCGATTGCGCACGATCGGTTTCCTTCGTTCGTGCCCTATTGCGTGTGGAGCCGATAGAGGTCGTTGTTGGATGCGTTGTTGCCAGATCGCCGTTGGTCAATTGTGTATGATCGTCACGATCGTGTTCTAATTTGTATGGGACCGGAAGAGGTCGCTGTTGGACACGCCGTTGCCAGGTCGCCATGGATGTTGCTGGGTGAACTCTCTACTGGAAGCGTCCATATTCCATCTCCGTTAATATTTTGTTGTTGATTAATTTGTCGGTGGGAAGATAGATCGCCATATGGTTGGTAGTCTTTGACTGTCATCCCCTTTGTTCATATTATGTAATCATTTTTTGAATTCGATGGCTCCTCTCGTTGTTCTTGAGTGGAAATTCCCAACATTTGCCAATGTTCGAGTATCATTGAAGTTCATGCTGTGTCCTGTTGTTGGTACATTTGGAATAGTGACGATGGTCTCCTTGTTTCGTGAAGAAATCTTGTGTTCCTCTTTGCGGATGGTGATTCTTCTGTTCGTTTGGCCTATGTACATCTTTTCACAATTTCCACATGGTATTTTATAGACTCCTTGGCACTCTAGTGGTATACGGTCCTTGGAATTTCTGAGGGTAGATTTTATTGTACTTTCTGTTGTAAGCGTTGTAAGGATATTGTGTCGGTAAAGAATTCTACTGATCCTATCCATTGTACCCTTTATGTATGGTAAGAATGTGTTGCCAATTAGTGGTTCCTGAGCTTCTCGTTGTTTTTTTTGACTCTACATGCTGCTTTGATAGTTCTCTTGGAGTATCCATCCATCTGGAGGGTCGTTTAGATATTATCCAACTCCTCTTTTATGTGGTCGTTGCCGGCCAATCTTCTTGATCGAGTTATAAGTGTCGTTGCCACTGAGTGGATTTGTTGTGTATGGTGATGGGATTTCGCGTTCAAGTATCGATTGGTGTGAGTTTTCTTGCGATTTACTGTATGACCCAGGATGCCGGCGGGCTTCTCCATGATCATAACGTCTGGAGAAGCTAGTTTGTTTTCTTCTTCTGCTTCTGCTTCCATGTCGTGAAATGCATCCCCTCTGAGATACAGGGTGTCGAAAGTATGAAAAAAATTAAGATTCAATGGTTTAGATTCACGAATCATACCCCTAAATGTTGAGGGTAGTCTACCCCTGACTTTTTTGTTTTTTATGATACAGCATTCAAAAATACATACAACCCTAAATTTTCACCCTTCTACGATCAACCCCTATTTTTTATTTTTTTTAAACAGGAAAACGGAATAACAGGAAAACGGGATAATGGGAATAACGGGATAAGGGAATAACAGGAAAACGGAATAACAGGAAGAATAAAAAACGGTATAACGAGAATAACGGGATAAGGGAATAACAGGAAAACGGAACAACGGGATAAATAAAAAACGGGATAACAGGAAAATGGGATAACGAGATAACGGGAATAATGGGATTAGGGAATAACAGGAAAACGGAATAACGGGATGAATGAAAAACGGGATAACAGGAAAACGTGATAACGAGGTAAAGACAAAAATGGCTAACAGGGAAATGGGATAACGGGATAACAGGAAAATTTTCGGAAAAAACATTTTAGGGAACATAGAAATTTGGACAGGACAACGTCTGTCGGGTCAGCTAGTATTTCCATAAATATAAACAACCAGATTCACAAAAAAATGCTCAAAAGTTCCGTAAATAGGAGTTTATCGTAAGAACACGGAAAGGAAGGCGATATATATATATATATATATATATATATATATATATATATTTCTTCGTAGATTATCGCGGGAATAATGTGTTGAGATAGTTTCTCGGGTTTTCGCCCGCGTTCTGTGTTCTTGGTCCCCAAAACGTGCGATTTCACGAAGTTTCGGCAAATTCACATTTGCCATCTTCAGGTGATGTCTAATTCATTTGATTGTTTCGAACACCACTGATGTTTTCGTGTTGTGCTCCTCAATTTGTAATGGTGGTTAGTCGATTGCGCACGATCGGTTTCCTTCGTTCGTGCCCTATTGCGTGTGGAGCCGATAGAGGTCGTTGTTGGATGCGTTGTTGCCAGATCGCCGTTGGTCAATTGTGTATGATCGTCACGATCGTGTTCTAATTTGTATGGGACCGGAAGAGGTCGCTGTTGGACACGCCGTTGCCAGGTCGCCATGGATGTTGCTGGGTGAACTCTCTACTGGAAGCGTCCATATTCCATCTCCGTTAATATTTTGTTGTTGATTAATTTGTCGGTGGGAAGATAGATCGCCATATGGTTGGTAGTCTTTGACTGTCATCCCCTTTGTTCATATTATGTAATCATTTTTTGAATTCGATGGCTCCTCTCGTTGTTCTTGAGTGGAAATTCCCAACATTTGCCAATGTTCGAGTATCATTGAAGTTCATGCTGTGTCCTGTTGTTGGTACATTTGGAATAGTGACGATGGTCTCCTTGTTTCGTGAAGAAATCTTGTGTTCCTCTTTGCGGATGGTGATTCTTCTGTTCGTTTGGCCTATGTACATCTTTTCACAATTTCCACATGGTATTTTATAGACTCCTTGGCACTCTAGTGGTATACGGTCCTTGGAATTTCTGAGGGTAGATTTTATTGTACTTTCTGTTGTAAGCGTTGTAAGGATATTGTGTCGGTAAAGAATTCTACTGATCCTATCCATTGTACCCTTTATGTATGGTAAGAATTGTTGCCAATTAGTGGTTCCTGAGCTTCTCGTTGTTTTTTTTGACTCTACATGCTGCTTTGATAGTTCTCTTGGAGTATCCATCCATCTGGAGGGTCGTTTAGATATTATCCAACTCCTCTTTTATGTGGTCGTTGCCGGCCAATCTTCTTGATCGAGTTATAAGTGTCGTTGCCACTGAGTGGATTTGTTGTGTATGGTGATGGGATTTCGCGTTCAAGTATCGATTGGTGTGAGTTTTCTTGCGATTTACTGTATGACCCAGGATGCCGGCGGGCTTCTCCATGATCATAACGTCTGGAGAAGCTAGTTTGTTTTCTTCTTCTGCTTCCATAGTGAATTTCATCTGCGGATGAATTTCATTAAGGTAGTTGCAGAATGACGATAGTTTTTGATGTACATGTGGCCAAATCACAGGTATGTCACCAACATATCTTAGCCAAAGATTTGGTTTCGAACTCGATGTTGCAAGTACTAGAACTTTTGAAGTCACAAACTATCCAACCAGATGACATCCTAGTAACCTTCTACGTTACATCATTATCCACACAGGTACCTTCTCAGGAAGCTCTGGAAATAATCAGAAACAAGTACAATCCTGAGGAACACATAATAAATTTGGCGACTCACTGCATCAAAAACACCTATTTCACTTATGATAATCAACGATACAGACAAGTAGTGGGAGCCTCAATGGGATCACCACTATCACCGGTCATCGATAACGTTTTCATGGAAGAAGTAGAAACAAAAGCACTCGTAACATCGAGCTTGAAACCAAAACTTTGGCTAAGATATGTTCATGACATAATTGTGATTTGACCACATGGACATCAAAAACTATCGACATTTTTCATCCACCTTAATGAAATTCATCCGCAGATAAAATTCACTATGGAAGCAGAAGAAGAAAACAAACTGGCCTTTCTAGACGTTATAATCATGAAGAAGCCCGACGGTACCCTGGGTCATACAGTATATCGCAAGAAATCTCACACCAATCGAAACTTGAACACAAATTTCCATGACCATCCACAACAAATTCACTCAGTGGGGAAGACACTTATAACTCGATCAAGTAGATTGGCGGACAACGACCACATAAAAGAGGAGTTGGATAATATTGAAACGATCCTCCAGATGAATGGATACTCCAAAAGAACTATCAAAGCGGCATCTATAGTGGAAAATAAACAATAAGGGTACAATGGATAGGATCAGTAGAATTCTTCACCGTCACAATATCCTCACAACGTTTACAACAGACTGTACAATAAAATCTACCCTCAGAATTCCCAAGGACCATATACCACTAGAGTGCCAAGGACTCTTTAAAATACCATGTGGAAATTGTGAAAAGACGTACCTAGGCCAAACAAACAGAAGAATCAACATGCGCAAAGAAGAACACAAGATTTCTATACGAAACAAGGAGACCACATCGTCACTATTCCAACATGTAACAGGACACAGCATAAACTTTAATGGCACTCGGACATTGGCAAATGATGAGAATTTCCACTCAAGAAAAACGAGAGAAGCCATCGAAATCGAAAAACGACCACATAATATGAACCAAAGGGATGACAGTCAACAACTACCAACCATATGGCGATCCATCTTGACCCAACGACAAATTAATCAACAACAAAACATCAACGGAGATGGAATATCGATGCTTCCAGCAGAGAGTTCACCCAGCAACATCAATGGCAACCTGGCAACGGCGCGTCCAACAGCGACTTCTTCCGGTCCCATACAAATCAGAACACGAACGAAGGAGACCGATCGTGACGATCGTACACAATTGAGGAACACCGGCGGCGATCTGGCAACAACGCATCCAACAACGACATCTTCCGGCTCTACACGCAACAGGGCACAAACGGAGAAAACCGATCGTGCGCAATCAATTAACCACCATTACAAATTGAGGAGCACAACACGAAAACATCAGTCGAGTTCGAAACAATCGACTGAATTAGACATCACCTGAAGATGGCAAATGTGAATTTGCCGAAACGTCGTGAAATATATATATATATATATATATATTTATATATATAGGGCACTGTTTTAGGACCTATTCTTTTCATACTTCATATCAATGAAATGTTTAACCTACCCATTCCTGGAGATATAACACGGTTGTTTTCTTCAAAGATCGAGACTGGATCACTCTGAAAGAGAAAATTCAAAATGCACTACCAGTTTTATTCAAGTTCTTTAGTAGTAAACTTCTGACAGTCAATATTGGAAAAACAGTATATTTACCACTGACCAGTTATGAACCAAACTTACCCGATTTCGACCGAATTGAAGTTAGAATTGAAAACCAATCTATGCTTCTGATAGAAAACAGAACTGTTAAATATCTCGGCATCACAGTGGATAATCATTTGAGGTGGGATGCTCACATCCGTAACATAATAAGAAACTCCGTTTTTTTTTGAGTAAATTTAAATATTTAAAAAGATTTTTTGATATACATCACCTTCGTATCATGTATTATACACTTGTCCAAACACACATCAATTATGGAATTATTGCATGGGGTGGAGTAACTAACAATTATCTGAAAAATCTCGAAACAATACAAAAATGGCTCATAAAAATCATACTCGGTAAAAAACGTGACTATTCTAGTAATGATCTCTATCGGGAATCAGGGTTTCTTGATATACGCCAAACTTTTTTACTCACTCTCTTAGTATACCAAAGAAAATATATTTCATCAAGCAAACACTTACGTCATATATACAACACCCGATATGAGAAAGAAGCTTTGGATGTACCTAAGATGACCAAAGCTATTGGACAGAGATGTTATGTTTTCCTAGCTTCTAAACTATTTAATAAAATTCCATCTGAAATTAAGAATCTCAATTCATTATCCCTATTCAAGCAAGAAGCCAAGAAATGGGTTAATATGAAACCTAGAAATGAGATACACTGTTTAATAGACCTCAAAAACCGTATCTACTTGTGTATCATTTAGTATTTAATATATGTATATATGATTGTGTTTCAATTAATTATTATTATTGTTGTTATTATTGAGTTATTATGGTAACTATAATTTTAAATTCTATTCAGCATATCGAATATATATATATATATATATATATATATATATATATATATATATATATATATATATATATATATATGAAAATTAGAGATATTGTGGCATAAACAATAATGAACTATATAACATAATTACTATTATAAATTATTACTCTGAAATGGATTTTTTCCGACTTCCTACTTAAAATTCCCCGGTATTGAGTCGAAATTGTCAATGGTCGAAAACAGATAACAATAAAATATTTGAATCAAATCACTCGAAAATTATCTGAGTTAGAGTCGGAAAAAAAAAATAAAATAATTTTGTGATCTTGAAAACTATTTATTGAGTTAAACACAATATCAACTTGTACAAATACCAGGTAAATTATCGAGTATTGTATAATATTCAACTTGAATCTTGAGTAACCGAAAGCATAGAAGGTAGAAATCACACAACCTAGAAGACGGCGTCAAGGAAACATTTTCATGTTGAGAAAATAGAGATATTGATAATAATATTAATTCTACCAATTTTTACTCTACACTTCATTAATTCAGTGGTGAAATTTCCAGAAGCCAGTAAAATGGAATATTCGAATAACGAAAACCATTAGATAAAAGGAAAATACTTAAACTCTTCATGAGTGAAACCAACTATGTAGCTGTCAAATTATCGTATTGTATTATTCAACGTTGTTTGGTACAAGATGGTAATATATAGACACGTTTTTTGTGAGAACTGGATTTATGTAAATTATCACCATTGACCAAATAGTGGTAATTATGCAGCAGTAGTTATTCAAAACCATAAGCTACATTCAGGGAAAATATTGTTTTTATTATCCTTTGTTTGTCGTTCATGAAGCTTCTTGAAATACACAGAAAGAAGTATATATTTATTCTATGGAATATAATTTATTTATATATAGATATATATATATATATATATATATATATATATATCTATATATATATATATATATGGGTATTTTGGCCGTGGTGGATGAAATATGTATAACTTCTGATTACTTTCACGTACTCTCGTGAAAGAGTGTGAAAAACAGGTTACCAAGAAACTGATTTTGTTGAACTTTCAATGAGCTTCACAAGTTATTTCTTCACTCGTAGGTACCACTTTATCACATCAATATCATTCGAGAAAGAAAATATTCGTATCTATTTTTCATTCAAAACAGTAAATGATCAACGGTATTATGTTGATGAGAAGCAGGAGAGAGGAAATCGTAATATAACAATTTTTTTTCTTTAGTCATTGTGTCAACTACGTACTGTTTGTAGTTTGCTTCGTGTTGTCTCGCAATGGATAAAAATTCTTTTTTTAACATGCTATTATCATGTGGGAGATCTTTCTGCTGTAACCAATCAATTTTTTTTTCCATTTTGATGTTTGCAACGCTTCCTTAAGCAAAAGCTCTATCATTTGTGGAAAGTAGTCCTCAAACATATCCGCATTCATCTCCTCGTGGTAAACTTTTGTTGATTTCTAGACGAATTGCATCGACAAAACTATGCTAATTTTCAATATGGGTGATAATTAACCTACGCCCTTTTCAGGTAATCGCAGGTAATCTAGTGGAATATCTTTCCATGACTGTTTGGCGGGAAGTTTTTATGTTATTGTCGACCCATGTTTTCTGCACAGTATGTCCTTCGTTAAGCCATGTTTCGTCTAAATAATAAATTGTCCTTCCTTCCGATCGATACTTCCTGATCATCCTTAAATAATTTCTTATCCAATGCACAATTTCGTCTTTATAAGGAGTGACTTTCTATTCTGCTTTTCCCAGGAAAAGCCTATCTTGCGTAAAAATTTCCATAATTTGGTTCTGCCTACTTGTGGTAAATCGCCTTCCTAAAATGACTGTAGAACTTTATCTATTGTTGGTATCTCTTTATTTATATAGAGTTAACTTTCCTTCGGATGAGGGTCCTATCAAAGTCATCGATTGATAGTGGCTTCCTTCCTGAATTTTGTATTGGTGCACCAATGTCTCCACTTTTCCTGTCCTATAAAAACCTGTAAATTGTTCTTTGACTCACTCCCGTCGTATTAGAACATGTATACACTATCTGGCGAACGGAACTCGTGGGTTGTTGATAAACAAGTGCATCATGCACATTAAGCAGTATAGTTTTTTCTCTTACAGAGAATGCAACAAATGTATTGGGTTCAACTGGTGTGAAGTTTGCACCCAATGCCATTTTCATAAACACTACTCAAAGATCACAAACGTATTAAGTAGCAGTAGCTCGTCACGGACTCCCCTCCACAGCAAAACAGTATTCTATTGTATTTTGTAGAAACTAGTCGACGGGGGAAACCCATAATTCCTTTATTTAGTTGCTTTTAATACCAACTAATGATCCTATAATGGAGCAGGTACATCCACTTTGCATTCATCATCCTTCATAATAACAATTTCGAATTGTATTGGTTTACCTAAGAAGTAAGCAAATTTCAATTATGAGGTATTAACTAAGAACCCTCATTTTGTAATAATGTCCGATTCTTAAAAACGAACGTACACTTGAAGTGTATCTCGGGATTTTCCATCTAAATATTTTATTTCATCCTGACTATTTACTATACTAATTGTGCTCAAATATTAACCTCAATTCCTTCATAATAAGAACTGGTGAGGGGAATAGGTATCAGTATTATTATATATTCATTTTGTAGGTATTCAACCATATTCTCATAACTTGCTCTTAGGTAAACCCGTGTTTACAGTCGATGTCACTTTTAGTGTTACTTGTTTTAGTAAGTTTCATCGTAAAAACTAGTACATATGTTGATATTTTCCCAATAAAACTTTCTTTTGTTTACTGCGGATATATCAATCCAACACCCAGCGATCTATTTATAAATCAGCATTTTTTTCAAAAACCAAGGTGAAATTTGTTCAAACAGTGGCTCTAATTAAAATGGAAAATTGTATTCAAAATACGGGTTTTTCAGGAAAAAAAAATAATTTGGGCGTTAATCGGTTAACGTGAAATTTGGCGTATGTTCATAGTTCCCGTGACAATGCCTTATAGAATTTTTGTTAGAGAAAAAAACAGAATGGCGGCACCAAGATTTGTGTTTATGATCGAATTCGATTCAAAATTAGTATGTGAGAATTTTCGGGGTAGAAGATTATAAATTTTTGTCAAAATTCATAATATTAAAATGGCGGCTCCAAGATAGCGGAAGATTTCCGTGACTATAGTCCAATTCTATTTAAAATTGGTATTTGAGCTTTTGGGGTCGGAGATTATGAATTTTTTGTCAAAATTCGTGAATCAAGATGGCAGACGAGTTTTGTTATTATAGTCCGATTCCATTCAAAATAGGTGTGTGGGGATTTTATGGGTCTGAGATTATGAATTCATGGTCAAAATTCATGAATTTGAGATGGCGGCACCAAGATGATGGATGAGTTTTGTGATATGGGCCGTTTCTATTCAAAATTTGTATGTCGGGGTTTTTGGGGTCGGATATTATGAATTAGTCGAAGATTATTGATTTTTTGTCAAAATTCATAAATTAAAGATGGCAGTTTCAGGATGGCGAACGAGTTAATCTTAAGATGGTCTCCTCATTGAAGAACTAAATAGCTCAGAACAGAAAAGGCCTCATAATATCGATACTTTAACAAAAATGCGTATAGATTAAATCGTACTTACTAAAAAGCAAAAAAAAACAATAAAAAACCTTTTTGAAAACAAGCTTTTATTCAAATGCGCTAAAAAGTATGAAAATAATTTATTCCGATGTGTGACGTAGGTTATTCCGTGAGTTATAGATTCAAAAGTTTGCCGCTTGCATCTATACCTCACGGATTAATCAACGTCACACACCCAAAGCAATTATTTTTAACTTTTCAGCGCATTTGAATAAAAGCTTGCCTTCAAAAAAGTTTTTCATTTTGTCTGTCTCCGATAAAAAACAGATAATTTTTTTTCGAAATTTGAATTAGTCGAGAAATTGTGAGGTTATGAAAACAAAAGATCGGTGAGAAACGGATAAATAAACAAAGGATTTTTTTTTCTCTTTTGGGGCAGTAAACATTTGTGATTGTGATCTTTTTGTTTTTACATATTTGCCCCATTAACAAATTTCATCTGATATTATAATCAATTGTCTTGTTTCAATCTGTTCGCTAGCAAAAATCCAATTCCAAATATTATTTTGTCTTTTCCACTATTGAAAAATATGTAACTTCCAATTCCTTGAATATAATTTTGAAGTTGTATTATCTCTCTTGTATGGGCATAACACCTATTGAGCATTTTTCCATAATATATCTGTTTCAAAGTACTCATGTATATATGCTCCTTCGCTGATTTTTTGTTGTTGTTTGTGAATCTTTCTTGTTTTCGTGATACATCTCCATTATTTTACATTTGCATTGGCCTTGTTTCAACCGATTTTGACATATGTTCCTAGTTCATCCACTTCTAATTTGTTGATTTCTATGACCTGTTACATTCTTTACTTTTCTTTTAAAATTTCTCTTTTATATTTTCCGATGCCATTATATGAATTCGCTCAATTTTTGTAAGTTTTCGGTTTAGTATCTTCCTGTATGTGAATTTGAGAAACCTTTTCTTCGTTTTTTAAGGACTGCTGGCTCAAGGTTCTACTATTCTAAAATCAATTCATCATCACCCGTATGTTTGTGGATGAAAAATGTCACGTCTCTATCGAAATTCTCAATATGAATGGGATCGGTACAGACTCACACTCCTTATCGTACTTCGTGTGCGAGTAATAATTTTGCCGAGCATCTTTATCATCTCTTAATTATACGACCTCGTAAAGTGTATATTGCATGTGACGAATACATAACAAGAGAAGTGTGCCATGATGACTAGTTGTGCAATTGGCAAATAATCTACAGGTTTTGTCACTTTTATCGCCCCTATAAACACGATTTTGATGGCAGGCGGATTCGCCATGAGTTTGAAAATTGACAACGGTCATTAATTTACGGATTTATTTGGATACCATCTAGCACCTCACAATCTTCGTGATTACTATATATTTGTATATATATTGCTCGACATTCTGCTCATCTTCCTAATAAATCATTGTTAAGTTTAAATTAATATCGAATAATAATTTCCATTTCAAATACACCAACTGAATGTACCGATTGAAATAGGCTGAATGAAGTTTCCTTCTTTTTTTGGGTGGTTTAACTCTCCATCTATTCAAGTCCTAGTCCAGGATTATTCTGCAATCTCAAGAAATCATTCAAAATCTTGACATTGTTCATTGTTCACTTTCGAATATTTTTCGGCTCTTATTTGATAAGCACCCCGAAGGTTCTCTTAGCCTTTAACTTTGGGACTCATGGAGTTTGGGTCAAATTCTCATTAGACTTCCATTCACAGGTTTTAATATCTCTTAGTTGATGTCGAGCGGAACGTCGAAGAGAAGGCTGTTTTGAATAATGATATAAAAATTCATTTTTGTCTACTGAGTGCCCTTTTCTTTTTCTCCTTCTTCCTTTGTGCTACTTGATTGAATGTTTTGAGACTAGGACAGTTCTCACTAAACTTTGGAGTCAAATTTGGACAGTTGCACAATAATCCTGATGAGGTTCCTTTGATTTACTGTGACGTACATTTGGCAAATGTAGGTCCTCATCAAACTGATCATTAACAGATATATCGTCGGCCTAATGGGTAAACATGATAACTCCATTTCACCATATTCTACAGGAGAGCAAAAAAAAACAAACGTAAAACAGCTCCATAATACTCGGACAAAATATTGTCAAGGAAACCACATAACTCCAACTCACAACTTCACCGACGCGGTGGTTAACAATGGAAGAAAGGGAGATAGGTTAATTCGAATGAAAAATATCTCAAAACACTTGGACTGTTTACTAATTCGTCGGTTATAAAGGCGGCAATTTAAATTTCGTTATGGAAGGCGTATGGGTTCTGAAGAATACTTTTATCACCAGATGGTACCAATAACTAATTTTTGACAAAAAATTGAGTTAGCATGTTTACTCATTAGGCCAACGATATATTCCGGTTGACATGGAAACTCAGGCCATGATTGTTCCCACTGAACTTTGAAGCTAGAGTCTGACTGAAAAATATTTTCCTAGAATCTTGGTACATACAAACCATCAGATTTATGCACGACTTCGGAGAGCATTTAGAAGTGGACATAAACAACCACCAAATATGCACAAAGAAGAGAGGGATGCATCAGTTTGATAAACTGATGGATCAAAGATGGACAAAAGGGCTAGAGTGGAAGTAACGGTCCTAGTTTTAGGATCTCAAAACCCTAGGCAAATCAACAACACAACAATATTTCATGCCAAAATTCAATCTACAGTGATTTGCGCCCAAGAATACTCCATGGGGGCAACAATCTATATGCTATCAGATAGCCAAACAGCACTCAAAGCTCTGAAGTCACACACTTGTGAATCTAGACTAACTTGGGACTGCAAACTTCCCCTAAGACAACTGGCTACAAACAGTCAGATCACTCGTTGATGTGCTTGCCAGGTCATAAGGGAATCAAAGGCAATGAGGAAGCAGGCAGCCTTGTCAAGGAAGGGGCAAGAATCCTTCTGTGGTCTTTTCAAAGGGCGCATTGAAGGAGAGTTTTGGCGCTGGGAGCTGACCAAATCAAAACCCATATCTATGGGACTGCGGCATGGGACGAAAAAACTAATCTTGACAACAAAGACTATCTGGTGTAAGCATAACGGGTGCAATGGTAACTTGCCCAACGGCCGCTAAAGAGGTGGTCACGTACTTCACTTCCCTTCACATCTTAATGGAGAGTATGGTGAAAAAAACATATAGAATCATAAGGCACAGGACCATCACCAGGAATGAGTCTCGATGCTACGCCGAAAAAGTTCACCTTTGTGAAAAAAATTACTACAGAGCTGAGCTGCAAAAACGAGTAGGACCAAACCAGCATTGGAGCTGAACAGAAACGCCAAAAAATGTTTCACATAATATGGTTCCGAAATAGCGGAAAGAATTGGAATTAATATATATGATCTCGGCACTAAATCCTCAAGCATTTTCCAAGCTGAAATACATGTGTTCGATCCAACATCGAAGAAAACTGCCGCATTTGAGGGATTATCAACTTGAGGGTCTAAAGTCAAGCAGCCATCTGAGCCAAGCAGATGAAACTAGGTCCTCCCTGTGGGTTCCGGGCACGAGTGGAGGGCAAGGAAATAGCAGAAGAACTAACAAAGCAACGGGCTAAAACAACGTCTTTGGGATCTGAACACTTCTGCGGGACAAGAAAAAATACAATATTGAGAACTAGAAAGTGGAATGAAAAAATGCAAATATTGGGAAGGTGGATTAGATGAACGAAAACATTTCTGACAACTCACGACTAGCAGAGATCCACCGAATGCATCACTCAAAGCAGAAAGAAACTCTACATACCAATATATTTTGACCATCGTAATATTCAAAACATCCCTGATCAAAAACATTGACATAGCATTTTCTTGAAAATCAAGGATAAAAATGTATTCCCGGCAGGCCACTACTGACTCAAAGGATACCTGAAGAAACTGGGATTAGAGAGTGCAGATTCTGCCAGAAGGAGGACAAAACCTTCATCAACTCATACTGCATAGCATTGAACAACTTCAGGACTCTGCACTTAGGAGCACAACCTCAACGATCCCAGAAGAATAGGAGTAGAAAATGAGCTATAAACGTCGAAAAACCAAGCGCATATCAAGAAAAGGGGGCTCAATAGATATTATAGGTAACGGTGTACTTATCTCTCCGGTCTTTAACATAACTACCGGAGTTCTCCAGGGCGAATCTCTCAGTCCTACTCTTTTCTTTCTTTTCATTGCTGATATTGAAGACTACTCAAAAAAGGGGCGCAATGTACAAACATCGACAACAAGCAGAGCTTACCCATGTTGCTTCACGCTGACGCTCTAGTAATCCTCTCCGACTCCGAAGTTGACCTTGAAAACAAACCTCATATACTCGGAGAATACTGCGATGAAGATATACTTACAGTTAATTTGGAAAAGACCAAAATTATCCAATGTTGTAGATCTCCCAATCGGAAGCACCAATAGGTACACCTATTTAGGAGTTACTTTTTCGTCATCATCATTCTTTCGAGTAATGGCATATACTACTGCGAAAAAAGCCAAGCAAGCAATAGGGGTTGTACTCCCTTTGATGGCTAACTCTAGACTGAACAACTGGCATTCGCCGGCTCCGAGTACTCCATCAATGATCTCAACATCCACAATCTCAAACAAAGTAGGAAGGCACTTCTCTCTTACTACAAAAAAAGCTCTATGATTTGTTCTTCGCCACTCGCACTTCCTCTCTCGTAACTTCAAAATAACTCCTTCTCCACAACGATACTTACTTCAGAAAGTTCCCTTGCTCAAATTAGGATGGCTAGTGAATATATTATCAAATCAACATACAATGGTAGTACATGTCGAATGAACGTCAATGAAATATGCACCATTTGCAATCGAAATGAGCTTGAAACCCTCAAACATATCCCCTATAACTGTCCAATATATTTTTCTATGAAACCTTCACATGCTCACTGTCTTTCCAGTTACAACAATTACATCAGTCACTTCGAGAATGTTGCACCTACTGAAGCTAAATAACTGTCCTCACATATCGGAATGTACTTAAACTTCGTTCATTCGTTCTCAACGAATGAAATGTTCCATGTAGTCAAATGTATATCCTGATGTAATCAGATATGTGTTTGGGAAAACACAAATGTATTGTTGTTTTTCCTTTTTCTTTTCCTTCTTTTCTTCAATTCTATTATGATATGTATTCATTAGAAACAATAGAAATATTGATTGATTGATTCGTGTCTTATCACCCTCAACTACTTATATTTTTGCAGCAGATTATTTTTGTTTTGTCCACAGTGAGAAAATTTCCGTGAAGCAAAATACAAGGAGCTCCTTTTAATATCCTTCTCACGTCATTTGGTTCATACCTGATAATTTCCGTATTGTCGCAACCAACCATATATTGTGATTAAATATATGTTTCCATGTTTTCCTATTAGCAGGAGATAATATTGGCCCTTCCTGAGAAATTCTATGGGTTGTTGGAAATATGAAATCTGTTATTGGATCTTCGTTTGGAATTGTGAACTCCACGTGCTTGTCAAAGAAATAACTTACGCGTAAGGACTAGAACTATGAGTAGGAATTCCACGTAGCACCCATTGAATGATTAACTAATCCGATTAGTGTATAAAACATAAATTTTACTAGGACTGAAATCTACTCCATCAACGCGGTCCGCAATGGAAGGATATTGCAGCTTTAAATCGCATACACTAGAATATTACTACCAAATACCATGGTGTGAGAGGTTTCATTGATATCACAAAGTTAGTTCATAATTGCGCTCTATTGTTATTACCATTTTTATTGACCAATTGAACCACCTATTACTTATTGCGATTACCAATTATACAAAAATCTTCCTTGGCATTCGGGTGCTAAATATTGAAACAATTCTCTACCTCTTTTTGGAAAACACTATGAAATATCATTTCCGTGAAGTGTTATAATTCATTTTGAGTAATCCTAGGACAAATGTCTTGGCATACCATTTTCAGTTTATAAGGTTTTGCACATGAAAGATATACTCCACATAGACAGAGTTACCAACTTCGTTGATTCTGATACATGAGCATTTTTTTCCGTATCCTTCTCCTAACGATTCCTGTGCTCCTCTATGGACATTTTGTTGTTTGACATTATTGCTTATATTCCCGATAATTCTCTTCCCTTTATCATCAAAGTCAATCCAATATGAGTAATTATTCGATGATAAATCATCATGGATAAATATGATTTATTTCGATTGTATAATCTAATGAAAATTCTTGCAATAGGAACATGGTCAGTGTTGAGTATTGTTCAGCATTCTGTTAACCCATGTAACTAACGATAACCGTTTATATAGAAAAATCGAATTTAAACTGGTTTTCTTCACATAAAGGATTCAATATAAAATTGAACCAGAGAAAGGTAGATCTCAGGTGAAAAACAACTACTTTCCTGGCAAATACCACACAGAACGTTGAATGATATTCACCTGAAAATCCATGCATACTTCCATATAATATCAATGGACATTGAATGCAAATGTTTCTTTCTGATAAGCTCGATTATGTTTAATTTATGTCGTGTTCACCTAACAATCCGCATACCGGTTTCAGGCTTCTTGGCCCTCATCAGTACGGAGTAGTCAACCAGCCAAATGTCCAAAGAACTCTGGCTGAAGTGAGACACAACGTAAACAAACCATCATCGATCTTGTATCACCTATAGGTACGCCGGAAAAGATAAACTTTAACTGGCGGTACCTAGTGACAGAAAGAAACACTCCGAAATCTCCACCTCGATAGGTTTCTAAATGGAAGATTCCTTCCAGTAGGAGTGGCAAGCCCGTCTAGCATATAGTGAGAGATAAGTGCCATGTGAAGTGGAATGAATAGAAAAATCGAATTTAAACGGTTTTCTTCACATAAAGGATTCAATATAAAATTGAACCAGAGAAAGGTAGATCTCAGGTGAAAAACACCTACTTTCCTGGCAAATACCACGCAGAACGTTGAATGATATTCACCTGAAAATCCATGCATACTTCCATATAATATCAATGGACATTAAATGCAAATGTTTCTTTCTGATAAGCTCGATTATGTTTAATTCATGTCGTGTTCACCTAACAATCCGCATACCGGTTTCAGGCTTCTTGGCCCTCATCAGTACGGAGTAGTCAACCAGCCAAATGTCCAAAGAACTCTGGCTGAAGTGAGACACAACGTAAACAAACCATCATCGATCTTGTATCACCTATAGGTACACCGGAAAAGATAAACTTTAACTGGCGGCACCTAGTGACAGAAAGAAACACTCCGAAAATCTCCCACCTCGATAGGTTTCTAAATGGAAGATTCCTTCTCAGTAGGAGTGGCAAGCCCGTCTAGCATATAGTGAGAGATAAGTGCCATGTGAAGTGGAATGAATAGAAAAATCGAATTTAAACGGTTTTCTTCACATAAAGGATTCAATATAAAATTGAACCAGAGAAAGGTAGATCTCAGGTGAAAAACAACTACTTTCCTGTCAAATACCACGCAAAACGTTGAATGATATTCACCTGAAAATCCATGCATACTTCCATATAATATCAATGGACATTGAATGCAAATGTTTCTTTCTGATAAGCTCGATTATGTTTAATTTATGTCGTGTTCACCTAACAATCCGCATACCGGTTTCAGGCTTCTTGGCCCTCATCAGTACGGAGTAGTCAACCAGCCAAATGTCCAAAGAACTCTGGCTGAAGTGAGACACAACGTAAACAAACCATCATCGATCTTGTATCACCTATAGGTACGCCGGAAAAAATAAACTTTAACTGGCGGTACCTAGTGACAGAAAGAAACACTCCGAAAATCTCCCACCTCGATAGGTTTCTAAATGAAGAATTCCTTCTCAGTAGGAGTGGCAAGCCCGTCTAGCATATAGTGAGAGATAAGTGCCATGTGAAGTGGAATGAATAGAAAAATCGAATTTAAACGGTTTTCTTCACATAAAGGATTCAATATAAAATTGATCCAGAGAAAGGTAGATCTCAGGTGAAAAACAACTACTTTCCTGGCAAATACCACGCAGAACGTTGAATGATATTCACCTGAAAATCCATGCATACTTCCATTAATATCAATGGACATTGAATGCAAATGTTTTTTCTGATAAGCTCGATTATGTTTAATTTATGTCATGTTCACCTAACAATCCGCATACCGGTTTCAGGCTTTGGCCCTCATCAGTACGGATAGTCAACCAGCCAAATGTCCAAGAACTCTGGCTGAAGTGAGACACAACGTAAACAAACCATCATCGATCTTGTATCACCTATAGGTACGCCGGAAAGATAAACTTAACTGGCGGTACCTAGTGACAGAAAGAAACACTCGAAAATCTCCCACCTCGATAGGTTTCTAAATGAAAGATTCCTTCTCAGTAGGAGTGGCAAGCCCGTCTAGCATATAGTGAGAGATAAGTGCCATGTGAAGTGGAATGAATAGAAAAATCGAATTTAAACGGTTTTCTTCACATAAAGGATTCAATATAAAATTGAACCAGAGAAAGGTAGATCCCATGTGAAAAACAACTACTTTGAATTGAATGCAAATGTTTCTTTCTGATAAGCTCGATTATGTTTAATTTATGTCGTGTTCACCTAACAATCAGGTGAATATCATTCAACGTTCTGCGTGGTATTTGCCAGGAAAGTAGTTGTTTTTCACCTGAGATCTACCTTTCTCTGGTTCAATTTTATATTGAATCCTTTATGTGAAGAAAACCGTTTAAATTCGATTTTTCTATTCATTCCACTTCACATGGCACTTATCTCTCACTATATGCTAGACGGGCTTGCCATCTACTGAGAAGGAATCTTTCATTTAGAAACCTATCGAGTGGAGATTTCGAGTGTTTCTTTCTGTCACTAGGTACCGCCAGTTAAAGTTTATCTTTTCCGGCGTACCTATAGGTGATACAAGATCGATGATGGTTTGTTTACGTTGTGTCTCACTTCAGCCAGAGTTCTTTGGACATTTGGCTGGTTGACTACTCCGTACTGATGAGGGCCAAGAAGCCTGAAACCGGTATGCGGATTGTTAGGTGAACACGACATAAATTAAACATAATCGAGCTTATCAGAAAGAAACATTTGCATTCAATGTCCATTGATATTATATGGAAGTATGCATGGATTTTCAGGTGAATATCATTCAACGTTCTGCGTGGTATTTGCCAGGAAAGTAGTTGTTTTTCACCTGAGATCTACCTTTCTCTGGTTCAATTTTATATTGAATCCTTTATGTGAAGAAAACCGTTTAATTTCGATTTTTCTATTCATTCCACTTCACATGGCACTTATCTCTAACCATTTATATGTTGCATTCCTGAGAGCTTAAATGAGAGCTAATCGATTGTTGGTCGAATACCAAAAAAAATTATACAGGGAAAGATTGTTGCCAGATGACATCTTATTAACACGAACGAAAGAACCTCATATAAAAAGAGCATAAAGGACAAACAAAAATAATGAATTTATTGGAAAACATCATTAGTTATTTTCGGTGCTTCTTTGTTTAGGTAAATATTTTCGAGAAAAACTCCCCATACCAAAGTTGTGGAACTAAAGTAGCTCTATCAAACGAACGTCTTTTTTACCGAATGTCCAAAATACTGGGTGCAGCGAAGCAACTACAACTTCCCTCCAGGTATCTACAACATTATTGGCAGAAAATGTAATATTTCAAATATTATCAACTTTCTGAAATGTACTGATATAATTACAAAATTGTGAACATGTACGACTCGCTGATAACCATTAAGTTGATGCGATTATGCTGAAATTAAAAAAAAACGTCCTATATGTTGCCAGGCTTTGTATGTTTTTTTTTAATTTTCAGCAGCCGTCATCTTGATAGTTTATAACCGATTAGGTATTAAGCCAAATTTCATTCTATTTCAACATTTTCAAAGCACTATATCTCAAAAATAGTTCATTTTAGAGCTTTGTATCCACTGTCAGTTTGTATCATCAACAACGAGAAATATGTCAATACCAAAAATTAAGACAGATTTACGGAAAGCTATTTTCTCCAAGAATCGTGGAAGTGCTCTGAACAGAATGGAGCAATAAATCAGAAAACTCCTTCGCCTTCTTGAACTCTCGATATTTGACAAACATTTCACAGTTTCTGACCTCAAACTCCCAAGATACATATCTGGGATAAAAATTACAAATCTGATTTGTACCGGAGCCGCCATTTTGAATTTTCATTATATTGAACTGAAATCTCAGATCATTCCAAATAATTGGATACAAACAAATCAATAGATTATCATTTTTTCGATTGACTGCCGTTATTTGATGGAAATCCATAGTAATTTTAAATCTCAACACTCACGATTAGATTTCTACACAATTTTATTGAATTCGCATGTTTCGATAGCACAGTAGCTCCTTTAGGTGAATGTACAATGAACTAAATATACAATGGCCAACAGTTTCATACCTGCTACCTAAGGACATTATCGGTAATTACCTCTAACGAGATAAGTACCTCAATTATAATAATTACAAAGGATTTATTCTAGAAAAATAAATTCAAAAGTAGTGAATTATTCCAATCAAGTTGGTCGTTGAGTAATAAGTTCGAATTTTTCAACCTATTAATTTCTTACCTTTCCAACTGATTCAGTTCAATACCTTTATTGTCTACATGTAAAACTTCGAAATCATCATTGAAACAATGGAATATGTTGAATTTGTTTTCTATTACATAACTTATATGATGTTCATGGATCCTATCTTTAAATGGTCTACCAGTCTGTCCAATATATACCTGAGGGCAAGTTTCACACTTCAATCTATATTAGTAAATGTTCCTCTATCAGATGATAATTAACACCATGAAACAAATTGCAGTGAACAACGGATATAAAGTTGACCTGATGGTATTATTCTCTCTTAAAAACTCCATTTAAAAGCTATGTACCAAGTTTTTCCAACCACCAAAAACTCTAATCCAAATTATAGAACACACACATATTGTGGACAGACTACGGAAAAAATTGCTTCATTTCTTAATAAAACAACAATAACAAGATTTAAAAATTGCATATAGAATATATAAAACGTTGGGTGATTCATTAAAAATAATATAGATAAAATTTCGATAATAAAAAAATCGGGAGTATATAGGTTGAAGTGTGGAACTTGCCCTAGTATATATTGGACAGACTGGTAAAACATGCAAAAATAGGATCCATGAACATCATATTAGTAATGTAAAAAAGAAAACGAATTCAAAATAGTGGAAATCATCACTTAGAGAAAAACCATTGTTTCAATGATGATTTCGAAATTTTACACGTAGAAAATAAAGGTAATGGACTGAATCAGTTGGACACGTTAGAAAATAATATGTTGAGAAATTCGAACTTATTACTCAACGACAAAGTTGATTTGAATAATTCACCACATTTGAATTTGCTTTCTTAGATTGAACCCTTTGTAATTATTATAATTGAGGATATATTTTACTCACCTCGTTAGAGGTAATTACCGATAATGACCCTAGGTAGTAGGTATAAAACTGTTGGCCATTGTATATTCAGTTTATTGTACATTCACCTGAAGAAGCTACTATGCTAGCGAGACATGTTGTGAATTCAATAAAATAGATTATCAAATTGGATTCAAACAAAATACCTAACACTTCGCCCTTTCTCCAATATAAGTCCATTAATTAGAAAGTTAAATATATCTTATGAAAATTTAAAATGATGGTTAATTAAGATATATCAGTTCTTGATCAGGACTGTGTTGAAGAATCGAACAACTGCTAATTTTCACTCTCGGATTTTTTTAGGTTAGTGCGGTTTTCTTTTAGATATAACAAAAAATAGTTGAATTTTTATCGTAACTTCCCGTAAAATCAAATTTTCAATTATATATTGGAGAATATTTCTCTTTTCAATACATATTTTCATTTCCGAAAATAAAATTGGAATATTCAGTCCATCACAATACTTTAAACTGTCCGTCTTTATCTTTCACCCGACTCATCTGTTTGTGAATATATATTTTTTTTTAAACACAACACGACTATCAAATATAAAGTAGAAATATGTTCGATAAAACAACATCAAAGAAAAATTACACACATTCTGATGCCGCTGGAGTGCAGCTACTGGTAAACAAGTCATAAATTATATAGATTGGCAAATAAATTGTGATGAGTAGTTTGGAAACTTTGATAGACTCGATGCTTTTTACCAAAGTAATAATTTTCCTGCTGGAGTCGGGGAATGGAAAGGTTGGTCATTCATTTTTCAATTGACGGATGTTTATTCGATCTCTCATTCCATATATGACGTCAATTCTTCAAAGTTTTCTGTAATTAATTTATTTACAGTTTTTAGAATTGAAAGAAATGAGTAGGATCAAATTCGTCTCCAGAGTATATTGGTAGATATTAATTAGCTTACACATGTTCCGGGAGTAATTAGTCCCATCTTCGTAACAGTGTTCCACATATAATTCCGTGGTGTGTTACTAAAGATGGGACTAATTAGTTCCGAAAAATGTTTAAGCTAATTAATATCTACCAATAAACTGTAGATGGAGACGACTTTGACACTACTCATTTCTTTCATCATCTACTCCACTTTGAGAAATGGACTTTTTCCCGAAATTTTTTGAATTTTTTATCGACGACATCAAAAAGGAGGAGGTTCTCTGGTCGACGCGTATATTTTTTTTTATGTATGACCATGCATAACTTTTTACTGAGTTGTTCGATTTCGATGATTTTCATTGGATAGGGTGTACTTCGAAGTTGGTCCCATTTGAATTTGAAAAGAAAAATCCTTTCCTGAGGGTAGCAAAATGGAGGATATTGTCGTCCACCCTCTGAATTTTGGTTCCTTAACCGATTCTATCAGGCATAACTTTACTGGGTTGTCCGATTTGGATGTTTTATATTTATAGTTGGTCATATTTGAATTTGAGATATAATACTCCACCCCTATGGGTAGAAAAATAGGGGATGATTGATTTTTCACTTGTGAACATGGCACACATATGTAGTTGACATTGACAGATTGCTATGGTCATTATTTTTGATCTCCTACATCCGTCATAATAATTACATTCTATGGAAGGATGGAATTATATACAAAGTGATGGAATAAACCAACCAGAACTATCAAAAATAATTTATATTATATAACAATAAATAATTAAAGTTATTATTTAACTGTTAATAGTTGAGGTAAGGTGAGAAAGTCAGAATTTTGGAAGTAATCAGAAATTAAATAGGTAGTAATTAGTAGATTTCAACTCCAAAAAGTTGAAAAATAAAAACTTCTTAACAAAAAATGAAACCGTCTCCAGATGGTAGACTCAAGGCAATATAAAGGACAGGGGGTTCTATTCTCATTGAGATAATGATATGACAGAAATATTCATCAACGAAGAAGAATGAATAATACAAGAATCGAAATATATTACGAGGAGAGTTCTCAGACCAAAGGTACTATCCCCTGGGTCAAAACTATGTTCTGGAGGCACTTCCACTACAATCTATAACTCAAATTACAAAACACCAATTCAACTCCATATAAGTTCAACCTCAAAAACTATACCGAAAAACCAACCACATCCAATAGAACTATTTCAGCACCGACTGCATCAAAAGCGATAACAATGTCGACCTTTTCGCGAATCCAAATTCTATTATTTATATTCATCAACCAGATTGAGGTTATGCTTTGTCAGCTCATTTCCAAAAAAAGACGTTGATTTGTGAAATGGATAAATGATATGAATAACTGGCCTGGTTTATGGAATGTAAGCTATTTGTCGAAATTCTCATGTCACGATTTTATGGTTTTTGCCAATACTCAACAAATGTTCTCGGTTCACAAAACCGATTTTCCTTCATTTTGGAAAGCGAAAGTTTTCATTATTACATATGAAAAATGTAAGGGGTTGAACATGTATACCATCCATTGGTATGGTACTTGAAATATAAAAATGGTTTCTAGAATAATCAGTTTTTTACAAGCTTTTAGTTACTTCCACCTGTTCCAATGTATGTCTGTGGGTTTGTAATCAAATCTCACAAGTTAAATTTGACCCACTTCCAGTTGTCCCATTAACGTGAAATTTGGCTGGTGCTCGTAGTTCCGCTAACAATGCATTATGGAATTTTTTCTAGAGAAAAACCAAAATGGCGGCTCCAATATGGTGGACGAGTATTGTGATTATGGTTCGATTCTATTCAAAATTGGTATGTGAAGGTTTTCGAAGACAGATATTTTCTGTCAAAATTCATAAATTCAAGATGGTGACGAGTTTTGTGATTATGGCCCGATTTCATTCAAAATTGGTGTGTGGGTTGTTTCGGGATCGGAGATTATAAATTTTTGTCAGAATTCCAGAAGAAATTCCAAGCAACTTGAAGGGTGTTAACCGCATTAACGAACATTTCAACTCCGTTTCTCAACCTGACCGTACTGACTATCAGTGTCACTTCTGGTCCGTTACCATAATTCGCGAAAATACGATAAAACATTTCAGTTCACCACTATCTCTACTCAAACGGTACAAAACTGTCTTCAACGCATTAAAAGCAACGCTATTGGCTCCGATAACATCTCCCTTCGAATGAGCCGCCTTATTGAATCTTTCTCACTTAATCACATTACTTTTCTTGTCAATAAGTACAGGTCACTTTCCCAATTCCTGGAAAAACGGTAAAATTATACCTTTAGCGAAGTGTACTTCACCCTCAAATTACTCCGACCTCAGACGTATCACTATTCTACCTTGCCTTTCAAAAGTGGTTGAAATGATTTTGAAAGATCAGATAAATTGTTTCGTGAACGAACGTGATACCATCACCTCAGTGCAATCTGGATTCCGAAGTCAACACAGCACCACCACAGCCTTATTGTCTATTACTGACGATCTCTTTAGGGCTACAGATGACGGTTACATAACTTGCTTGATACTTCTGGACTTCAGTAAGGCTTTCGATACTCTTGACCACGATATATTATGCGATAAACTGCTGTTTTTGGGCTTTTCCGATGAAGCAGTGCTCCTGATAAGGAATTATTTATCAGATCGAATACAGGATGTCGTTATTGATAGAATAGAGCCGGAGGCCGTATCTCTGTCCAAATGTGTTCCACAAGGCTCAATACTCGGACCCTTACTTTTCAGCTTGTATATCTGCGACTCTTACCAATACGTTCAGGAATGTAAAATACATCACTACGCAGACGACACCCAGCTTTACTTCTCCTTCCAATTTCAGAATTTTGACACTGCTCAGCTACTCATAAATCGAGACCTTCAGGCAATATTCGACATTTCCTCAGCCCATAAATTGAAACTCAATTCAAAGAAGTCGGCAGTTATGATTTTTGGACCCAAAAGAATCAGAGGTGAAACCCAGAACCTACTACAAATTTGCATTGATAATGATGTCATTTCAACTGTTTCCGAAATAAAAAATCTAGGTTTGTGGTTTGACCAACAGCTCCGTTTCACAAGACATGTCAGTCACATAACCCAAACTTCTTTCAATGTTCTCAGACAATTATATCCAAATCGGGATCTTCTATCAACTAAACTCAAACTATGTGAGTCGCTAATAATCTCAAAAGTCTCATACTGCGATAGTGTTTATGGACCGGCTCTGAGGCAATCTGATTCCTTGCGTTTGCAACGTATTCAAAACAGCTGTTTGCGTTTTTCGTTCGGTGTTAGAAAATACGACCATATATATCCCCTGCACTGAAGGAATCAGGCTGGCTGAAACTGGGGAAGCTTAAAGCCTTGCACCTCTCAACCACCACCCATAACTTATTAATACATCGTAAACCGGATTATGTTGCAAAAAAACTCAAAACTTTTTCGAATATAAATAGGTTTGCTACACGCAATAGGTCAATTTTAGTCATCCCCAAGCATAAATCATCTATCTTTACTCGCAGTTTTTCTCATTTTGCACCAAAATACTACAATATGCTACCCAGTGAATTTAGGTCTTATACAATTAATAATTTCAAAAAAAAGCTGAAACTGCATTTCCATGAATAATATATTCCTACTTTCCCACACCATGACCATTGCTTACTATCCTTTTTTCTCTTCTTATCTACACATTCATATTATTTTTACTATTTGTAAAGGTTTAAAAACAGCCTAGGCTGACACTCCACCTATTCACCATGATTTCCATTAAGGCGTGTACCTTTCATTTTACTTTTACTATTAGTTTTGTATCCTTTGGTGAATAAAGACGATTTATTATTATTATTATTAATTCAATAAAATGACGGATTTCATGATAGGCCGAAAAGAATAGAATAAAAGTGATGGAAAAAAAAAATTAGACCAGCTTTTATACAAATGCACTAAAAAGGAAAAAATATTCCTTCAATTGTTCGACCTAGCTTATTTTGTGGGTAGCAGATTCAAAATCCGCGTACGGAAACCTCTTTTATATTCGCGGCAAGGTTAAACAATTGAAGAAATCATGTTTTCTATTTAAGTGCATTTGTATAAAAGCTTGTCTTAAAAATTATTTTTAATAATTTTTTTTCAACTCTTTTTTGCGGTATCGGCCAAGTATCATCAAGTACCCTGAAAATGTTTTTTTTTATTTTTTTTGCCAGATTTAGTTTTGAATGGCGTGGATTTGGAGTGCTTGCAGCTTTCACGTGCTCTGAAGGGCAGCGCCAGACCCGCCAGGGATGTTTCGCTCTCGTCTCCAGCTACATTCGGAATATCTGGTGACTTGGGGCACCCCTGGCAAGCCCTCCGCCCCCCTTTTACGATTCGGCATCGTTGTTTTGTTGGGTTGTGTTTTTGTTGCGTAATGGGGTTGCTTAGGGTGTACAAAATTCGGGGTGTGCGTTGTAGATGTGATTCGGTTTTGCGTATGCGTCAAAATTAAAAAAATAAAATTGTGTTTACAAAGTCGGAGTCGATCTCCCCATGCCAGTGAAGGCACACATAGATAATGAGACAATGTGTACGTGGGTCAGTGTTTTGAAGTTGGAATATCGTTACAACCATTCGGGGGGGGGGGGGGCAAGGGGAAGGCGATAGAGATATTAGATATCCGCCACTCGCCCATACCCTCACGTCCCCACTGGGGGGTGCACGACGTATTGTGTGATTGTGATTATACAATTTTAGATGTTTCTCTGACACTCTGTGATTTTGTTGTTGAATTTCGTAGTTTGTGATGTAATAGTCTGTAGCATCTGTTATAAAATGTCTAGGATTTGGATGGAAGCATGGGAGGTTTCTTGATTTGGCTGTTTCATATATCTAGATGTTCCTCATTTTGTGAATTTGGTTGTTTCGTATGACTGTTGCACCCCTACCCTGGCCCCTCGTAGAGTAGGTGGTCGTAATTGAGCTGTTAGGACTGCATGAGTGACAGAATATTAGGCTGCAAATTTTGTTGTTGGGACATTCTTATCAGAAAACCGGATCTCTAGGTGGTTGCACTAGAAAGTAGTTTTCTTTCAGTACCAGTTTTTTGTGATATACCGGGCATTTTCTTTAATTTGCGGGGTGGGCAGCATTGCAATTTGCACAGCTTGCAGGTACACTGGAGTCATCGGGGGTGGAGACTACAATTTTGTGCTGAGTATCCCCTCCTCCACAGGGGCACCTGTGGCCTATCCTGGATCGGTTGGTCATACCATATTTGGAGAGAAACAAGATCAAATTGAATCCCAATAAAACGGAGGTCGCTAACTTCACGAGGAAACGAACAAACGTAAAGATCTTCGGGAAGTTAAAAGTCTAAAACTCTCTGTGAGATACCTGGGAGTGGAATTAGACAGGCGTTTGTACCTGCACAACCATGTCTCGTTGGCTTTGCAGAGGGGTCGGCTGCGATTAATCGCACGCAACTCTTATTTATCGCGAAAAAACAAGTTTAGAATTTTTAAGCAAGTGATAAGGCCGTAAATGACCCAGCGTCATATTTTGAGGTCTACCAAAAACTCAATTATCGAGACTGGAGAGACTGCAAAACAAGGCACTTGGTATCGCTACTAAAGCAATAGGTACATCAGACTTGATGATCTGGATTTGAAAGTGGAAAAAATAACGGATTTTATCAGTATTATCGCGAATAAATTCTATAGTTATCATCTCCCTAAGAGGCCGCTCACGACAGGTATAATAAAAATTAGAGCCAACCAGCCTAGAAAGCAGGGGGTGATTTTTCAGAGCACAGTAATATATAACAAAGTCGACATAAACAATCGTTAATTATACACAAGCATAAACCCCAGATAACGGGGAACAGCAGGTAAAGTATTAGTATTTTCTGAAACTGGTTTTTTCTAATTTTTTTCCAGTATTAAACCATCGTCAATAAACAATATAACAATGATAACCAAATTTTAAGTATTAGGTAAAATATCAAGTAGGCACATAAACGTAAGTAGGAGGTGTCTCAAAAATTAGAACTATCAAAGAAAAAGAAACAAGGAAGTCAAAATTCTACCTGTTAACATCAGCAGGGGACACTCTTCCGCCCCCTAGGGGGAGCAAGCCAGTGGTCAAACAACCCCCAACCAAAGTTACGACTCCTTTTCCCTCCCCTCCTACCAGGAAGGGGACGAAGAAAGAAGTGCTGTATTTTAAACTGTATATAGTAGTTAAGTCTTTCATTATTGTGTAAATAGTTACAAATACATATTTTTGATTGATATGATTGGTGGCTGGTCAGGTTTACGAGAGTCTCATTGATATCTGAGAAAGCAACATCGGGCGCGTTCAGTCCTTCGATGGGTGACCACCTGACGAAGAAGGTGCGCGTTAAAATGCCCTAACAACTGTAGCATATTTGCAGCTTCAGGCGTCTTATCAATGAGCACGAGATAAGACGATAGATATGCCGTCCTTCGGAGGTGATGTTAAAATGGTGGTCCTGACTACAGATGTTGAGCTCGTTAAGGAACCCTGCCTATGAAACATTAGAGGGTTCGGCAAAATTTCAGGTTGGGGGAAGTGTGCTCACTGGCGATGGTGTTAAGCCCTGGTCGCAGAAATAGGCCGGCGTTAAATGAAGCAATAAAAAAAAACCTCCTCTGACATCTCCTGCATTGGCTCATGGTTGTGTTGTTATACCTTCATTCCTATATTATAGACAGTCCAATTCGGTGACATTCTTCCTTAAATACCTGAGGGTAGGTTTATCATCGGTTATCGTTAAATAATATGGCGTTTCTGTTTTTCTCATAGTGTAGATTTCTACCATATCAAGTCTTAATTGAGTTTTCAGTACATTTTTTATGTATTCTTCTCTTTTGCTTTTTTCATTCTGTGGGGGGTGAGTGAGGTGCCGCACTTCATTCTCCCTGAAGGCTCTTCGAATTTCGTCATGATCAGGTTCTGTACTTACCTGAATGATGGTATTTCTATACGAATTTTTATTTTTATATTTTTCTTCTGTGTATTTGTCGTTTTTCATCTCCTGCATTTGGTAATTTTTTCCCTCTAATATAATTGAGGGTGGTTGATCAGGTTTTGGTGATGTGGAGTCATCCCTGTTATCTAGGTTTCATTGTTCATTGGTTGACGTCTCCTCAACAGTAAATCCTTATAGTTTTATTTGTGGGGCTCTCCTTTGAGCTTTGAGCTTTCCCCCCTTTCCCCCTGTAGAATTTGTTTTTTCTATTGAGGAATCATCTATGATTCCATTCAGGCTGGGTATGCTCATTTTCCTCAGATCTCTTGGGTTTTTATATTTGGGGGGAAGTTCGGTTATATATCCGTGTTTCCTATTTTTCTCATTTGTTGGGGAGTAGATACAAGGAAAATTAATCATTATTGAAAGAATTATGTCACGAATAAATGTTAAAACTTCATACATACACTGAGCATATTTCTGGGAAATATATTCGTTCATTATAGAGGTTAGGGATATCAACATCAAATCAATGTTTCATGATGAGAAATATGTT
Source organism: Gonioctena quinquepunctata (assembly GCA_018342105.1). Taxonomy (NCBI): domain Eukaryota; kingdom Metazoa; phylum Arthropoda; class Insecta; order Coleoptera; family Chrysomelidae; genus Gonioctena; species Gonioctena quinquepunctata. Next base: position 685,070 of record JAFIRS010000409.1, read on the forward strand.
TGATGTATTGCCAGACATCGAAAAGCTCCAACTGCCCAACACACAAACGATCCATCATCTGTAGTTTTCTGTCAATATACCATGTTATTAATTTGTTCAAAGTGGATCACCTCTCTGATTCGATGAAATAATCTGCACTCGGAATCATTATCTGCTTGTTTGAGACGACGCATTAGTAATATATGATTACCACCTTTATCTATATGCTAATCGATACTACAAGTTTAATTGCCAGGTGTTGGAGATAATCTTGTATATATTTATCAATTTTGAAACATGACTGAAATGGTTACGTAACAAACTTCGAATGTCTTGTGAATAAATTTTCAATTGAGAGTGTGAAAACAAATTCAAATCTTCCAATCATGCAACTTTTAAGCCAAATACAGAAAATTCTATTCAGAATTTTTGTAAAAAAAACTATTTATTTGTCATCTTCTTTATAAATAAAGTTAGAATTCCAATCAAAATGTCGTATGATAGAAAGGAGACAGACATATTTTTATGTTTATTCAATATTCCCTACTGCAATTCAGTTCCGTGATGACTCCCTGATATTCCTTTTTTCGAGGCAATACATGAAAAGTTAACCATTCTTGGTTTTCCAGTTTCTTTTCATAATATTACCAATATTCCATTTCTGAAAGTTTAAAGGAGTTGTACAGTTTATTAGATGATCTTAATATATGATGGTTCCTTCTTTTCTCATTCGAAACGCTGAACCATGGAGAGTTTCTCATTGTTCTTCAAAGTTGATGTGAAAATATATTTGCAGAAAATTCCGAGGACTTTGCTAATGGGATGAGGCATATTTTTCAAACTATTGCTGACGTTCTTATATACAGGGTGAGTCAGAATAAGACCGCAAACTCCGACTTACCTCATTTTGACGCGAAAAGTTGCTATGGAGGTATGTCCTAAAATGCATCCCCTCTGAGATACAGGGTGTCGAAAGTACGAAGAAATTAAAAAGTTTCAATTTGTTTTCTCCAAAATTCCTAAAGGAAAAAAAAATAAACTTGGTACATTAATCAAGGTTTATCAAAGTGCTAATTCGAGGTTATAATTTTTTTGTTACGATGGTATGTGGTCATATGTTTCTTCATATTTTCTTGGGACAAGTGAATGGACAAATAAGCGTTCGACAGCAGTTCGGCTCATCGATAATCAACCTAAAAGTCGAATTATTCCAGGTGCCTAAAAGTGGAGGTTTCTGAGATAATTGGGAAAAACTGAAAATTTGTCCTATGTGCAATGATCGCATGTTGCTAATTTCTTATAACATATCGGAATATGTGTCAACCTCCTGAACATTTTTTAAGTTTTGGGAGAATCGGAAACATAGTACGGGTGAGTCAGAATGAGATCGATAACTCAATTTTTCATTCATCATATTAATCGAAATGAAAAATTAGCACGTTGATAAACCTTGATTGGTGTACCAAGTTTCAAATTTTTTCCTTCAGGAATTTTGGAGAAAACAAAGTAAATCTTATTTTTTTTCGTACTTTCAACACCTGAATCTCAGAGGGGATGCATTTCAGGACATACCTTGATATCAACTTTTCACCTTGAAATGAGGTGAGGAATCTCTAGTCGGAGTTTGGCAATCTTATTCTAACTCACCCTGTATATATTTATTTTTTTCAAGAAATTAAAGAAAATATAGAAAATATATATAGAAAATATTTATATAGGGAGTTTCTGATTGTGGATGAAAAACCTCTCGAATGTGGATCTCAGAAAACTCCAAGATAATTGGTTAAGTTCTCCATAATAATGTTCTTTCAAAATGTTTTTGGAATACAATGTTTTTGAGGATATATAAAGTTGATAATTCTCACGTCTTGGGGAAACAGAAGTTCAACAATCAAATAATGAATAATGGTTATTCTTTTTTAAATTTCAGAAAACTTTCATGAATTAATCGACAATATAGACTATTTCTGTTTCGATTGGGGAATAGTATATATTTACTCCTTGGTGCTACATTTTTTTTCTCATGTCTTGGAATTCCATCGAAATCCTCGTTTTTTCGTTCATTTTGCATATTCCCCATTGAAATAATAAAATATTGATTTCAATTCAAGTTCTCGGTAGAAAATCCTTTCCAATTATTGTTATAAATTAATATTAAAATTGAAATGGAAAACTTTCTCAATTGTAGTTGTTTTCTGTTAGATGTTACAAAAAATAACTTCGTTATTGTCATAGATGTTCCAATTTTCAAAAACATCTTTCTATTGAATATTCAATTGGAAATGTTTCCCTTTTCAACATGAAGTTGCAGATGATTCCACATCTGATTTTATGAACACCCCGTTCATATTTTCAAACAAATCAATAACTAAATATTTCAACATGAATATATATGTTTTGTGTTCGTCCCAGATATTAACAATATATTCTCTTGTACTCGTATTGAGGAATTCACAATTTAGTGTTAAAATATGTAAATTATCATAGTGGCACAAATATTTATTTAGGTAAACAGATGATAAATCAAAGCGGGCATGTCAATGGCAATTAATATTGATGACAAAACAAAAAAAAATGTTGCACGTGCTGAATGCCTAGTCGAATGAATCTTTCGAGGAAATGGAGGTTGTTTTAATCAGATTTATTGATTGTCGCATCATGAGTTTGTTCTTCAGGAATTATGCACATGACAATATCGTCACGAATTGAGGATATGACTTCATATTCTGAATAATCAAAAATCATTGACATTTCCTTTTCCAAGTTTTATTGAATCCCTATAAAAGATCATCTGCCATTCAAAATGAAATTGGTATTTGGCAATCCCTTCCAAGATTATATCCGATTTAATAATGACATGAAATTTTCGGGATATTTTTGTTTCAATGAAACTAACTTCAAATTATTCATTTTATTGTTAGCTTTACCTAATAATATTATCGAAGTTATTCAGTATATGAGACATAATACTCAAAATAAAAGCTTTTTAACATAAAATTAAACCGACGAAAAAATCAACTGAAAAGCAAAAAATAAACCTCCTTAGTCTAAATGATAATTGAGCTCCTAAACTAATGTAAGTAACTGATTTTGAGTCGGCGCCAAACAAACAATTATCGAAGATCATTATCTATGAAAGAAGTCATCAAAACGCAGCCGTGCATCTCGCTGCCATCATTTTACGCTTCACCTAATTCAATTGCTAGTTTGTTTGGCGCCGACTCAAAATCAGTTACTTACATGAGTTTAGGAGCTCAATTATCATTTAGACTAAGAAGTTTATTTTATTTTTTGCTTTTCAGTTGATTTTTTCGTCGGTTTAATTTTGTTAAAAAGTTTTTAGTTTTTACTTTTTAGTTCCGTATTTCGTCGGTTTACTTTTTTGTTAAAAAGTTTATATTTTTCAATTTTTTGTGGCTAAAATCTACCTATTACTACCTACTCGTTTTTTGATTACTTCCAAAATACTTACTTACCCACCTTACCTCAACTATTACCAGTTAAATAATATGATTATCTACTTTTACTATTTGTTGTAATATAAATTATTTCCGTTGTTCTGGTTAGTTTATTTCATTACGTTGTATATCATTCCATCCTCTCATAAAATATACTGATTTCGACGGATGTGAAACAATAATAATGTCAGTAGCGATCTGTCATTGTCAACTACGTATGTGTATGCCAATGTTCACTAGTGAAAAATCAATTATCCCCTATTTTTCTACCCGCAAGGGTGGCTAATTCCTTTCGAAATCCAAATATAAGGTATACCCTATCTATTAAAAAAAGAATCATCCAAATCGAAGAACCCAGTACAAAGTTATGCCTGATAGAATCGGTTAACGGACCAGAATTCAGAGGGTGAGTGATCAATATCCTTTTTGCTACCCTTAGGGGTGGATTTCATCTTTTAAATTCAAATGGGACCAAATTCGAAGTACACCCTATCCACTGAAATCGGAATCGGACGCCTCAGTAAAAAGTTATGCGTGATCATACATAAAAAAAATATGATAGAAAAAAAAATATACGGGTCGAATAGAGAACCTCCTCCTTTTTGGTTTCGTTGGTTAATAAGATATTATTGAAACTAATAAGCAATAAGATTCATTCAGTTCCTTCAAATTTGGCAGAATGCGAGAAAATAAATAAGAAATAAAAGCAAATAATAATTGTGATAATTGACTGGATTTTTTCACCAATGAATTGATATCACATGAAGAAATCATAGCAGTCTACTGCGGTTTGTGTTATTAAAATGAATAAAAAAGAAAGTCCATCACACGAGTACAAAGTGAATGTTGATAAAGTCACAGCCTTGTTCTCAATGGATAGGCCAATCATTAGAGATTTTTTCGTTACAAAAATAGTACCAGGAAACCGACTGTACCATCATACGGAAGATCCGTAGATGTTTTGTTATGTTTCCGACTCGCAACTGCCATTGCTTGAATTTGTTATAAACATTTGAGAACAAAAAATCGTGTTTTTTTTTTCGATTGTAACATGAAAACCAATAATGCAATTTCGATGCTCTCAATGGACGCATTGTAGAGAATTAAATGCGAAAGAAATGAATACTTTTGGCAATACTCGATCGGATTATTAGTAACGGAGGAAACCATTTAAAAACTCATAACACCGCCATTTTTTTAGTTTTAGTTGAGGCTCTCCGTGATATATAGTAGTGATTCATATGTACTTCATATGTAGAAAATACAGACACTGTCAGATCATCAGTTTTTGCATAATTGCAATTTGAATTTTGGGAGAAATTGAAAGGACATAGCCCTCAAAGAGAAGTGTTAACCATAGACACGTGTTTTGGACTCTCGGCCTTCATCAGTACGGTGAAGAAGTGCAAAGATGAACAACACTTGGTAGAAAATGACAAATCAACGGAGTCAACAAACAGAAGCCAGCCGCACATTTGTGGTTTCGGTTAGCAGACCCTGCATTCCAGGGCAACAACCAACGTCACCACGGAGGCAGCTATAGCTACCTGCGTGACATCCGAGTTCAGGATTATAGAGATGAAAGGAAGGAATGTCGAGGGGACTGTTAAACAAAATGGAAGAAATTTAATGGATATAGCCCTCAAAGAGAAGTGTTAACCGTAGACACGTGTTTTGGTCTCTTGGCCCTCATCAGTACGGTGAAGGCGTGCCAGGGTGAACAACACTTGATGGAAAACGACAAATCAACGGCTTAACAAACAGAAGCCAGCCGCACATTTGTGGTTTCGGTTAGGAGACCCTGCATTCCAGGGCAACAACCAACGTCACCACGGAGGCAGCGATAGCTACCTGCGTGACATCCGAGTCCAGGATTATAAAGATGAAAGGAAGGAATATTGAGGAGACTGTTAAACAAAATGGAAGAAATTTAAAGAGAAGTATTAACCGTGGGCTCTCGGCCTTCATCAGTACGGTGAAGAAGTGCAAGGACAACACTTTGTAGGGTCTGCTAACCAAAACCACAAATGTGCCGGTGGCTTCTGTTTGTTGACTCCGTTGATTTGTCGTTTTCTACCAAGTGTTGTTCATCCTTGCACTTCTTCACCGTACTGATGAGGGCCGAGAACCCGAAACACGTATCTACGGTTAACATTTCTGTTTGAGGGCTATGTCCATTAAATTTCTTTCATTTTGTTCAACAGTCCCCTCGATATTCCTCCCTTTAATTTGAATTTTCCAATATACTTCATTGGAGCCAGCCTGGATGCGTCACTGGTGGGCCGATTTCAAGTAGAAGTATAGTACTATAAAACGTCAATTCTCATTTTGCGTTGAAATGCTGCAAAATAGGTGAGAAATAAGTGCAAATATGACCAAAAACTGGCGAGCGTGTAAAAGTAGTAGGGGTGAAGAAGCGGATTCATAACTCGCGAGCAGAGCGCTTGTATTACGATATACGCTTCTTCGCGTCTGCTGCCCTGTCATGTTTAACTTTTGAATCAAAGTTCATCTCGTATATCACTTCACTATATCACTAATGGCAAATGTCTGTGGCAAATTCTCGTCATGGAGATGTCAAAATAAATTCTGCACATGGTCAAGTTATGCCAGAATAACTTGACCATGTGCAGAATTTATTTTGACATCTCCATGACGAGAATTTTTATAGTTTTTAAATAAAAGTGGTTGTAAAGATGTTTACTTATTTTTAAACAATGCAATTGATTAACAATCTGCTCAATTGTGTTTGTTCCTGACTATGTACGCTTTTAACTTTATCATGTCATTCTCAAGTTAATGTCTTGAAAAAGGAAATAAACGTTTCCGAAAGCTCGACCATATAACAAAGAGTATTCTTTAACCCAGCCCAGTTATTTAGACTGCATCCTCAAGATAGTTTCGTAGATTTTTTTCTTATATATATATATATATATATATATATATATATATATATATATATATATATATATATATATATATATATATATTCCTAATTTTTTGACCACGTATGTTTATATTCTCTATTTTCTCGGAATAAGGGACTTAGAGAGTCATTGTATTTTTTATTCCATGCGACGTTTCGACATTGTTTATGTCATCTTCAGGTAGATTCTTAAAATAATGTGTAAAAATGTAAAGTTAAAAACATAATACGTTAGATAAGATAATACATAAAACATAATACGATTCAAATTCAAAGAGAAATTCAGAAATACAATAGAATTCAACTGTTATTCTTTCAATTTAGAAAAAATGAAAAATACTCTAAAAGAAAATACCCAACTACCCAGATGACTTCGTGGAAAAAAAAAAAGATAAAGCTTATAAACAAAAAAAAAAACAATATAGAAAAAAAAATCAAGTAGAAAAATACAACATAATAGCACCTCGATTACAAAATACAAATAACATTCTATACTCAAAATTAAAACCTGAAATTCAAAAAAATAAACAAATTCACACCGTATATAAAATACCATGTAAAGATTGCGAAAGTACATATATGGGCCAATCCAAACAATACCTACAGAAACAAATTCAATGCCAAAAATGGATAACACAGCATTGTCTTAACGCACAAAGGAAAATCAACATAAATTAGATTTTGACTAAATTGAAATTTTGACAAAAAAAAATCAAAAGTATTAACAATAAAACCTCGATCAAATCTACAATAACTTATTTTTAAAACTCACTCGACAACAAGGAATATATGAAAAAAAAACTGATCTATACATTTCTACAAGAAAAATCTTGCATGAATTATAGCAATAGAGCCCTCGAACTATAACTGAATAGGTCACTCCAATGTATTTTATTTAAAAACAAACAATCTCAGACATTCAACAACGTTCATCCAATCATGAAACATGAAACGAAATAATGAAAGAATAACAGTTGAATTATGTTGTAAGTTTTGAATGTCTCTTTGAATTTTATTCGTATTTGATGTTATGTAACGTATTATGTTTTTAACTTTACATGTTTTACATTATTTTGAGAAATTACCTGAAGATGACATAAACAATGTCGAAACGTCGCATGGAATGAATAATACATAGACTGACTAAGGCACTTATTCCAAAAAAATTATGAATGTATGTATATATGATTGATTTTTAATGAATAACGAATAATAACAGATTTTTTGTCCAATTATTTCAACCCAGTATGTGATACGGGTCAACAATTTCTCGGAAGGGTTGGTTATAATTTGACAACTATAGAATGGTTTTATTTATTCTGCTTACCAATAGAAGCTTCGTAAATTTTATTTCTCAATAACAATACTCGACCCAGAAAAACCTCTTTCATAGTCACCAAGCGACTCAGAGAGTAAACAGTTTGCGGTTTTGTCCAAGATTGCGGTTTTGTCCAATTCTTTTGACTGCTATTAGAATGTGTCAACAAAGTATTATTCCAAAGTTTCACACGAAAGATATTTGTGAATTGTATTTCTAGTGTAATTTTTATTGGGCTGTCTAACTTGCTTCCTATAACGGCACTTTGTCATTCTAAACGGAGAACTGTGTAGATTTTGAAGAACAGACACTCTTCTTTTGAATAAAACGAATGATTTTTCTGTTTCAAAATCGCTTTCGACTCGTATATACACTACAACACAATGTTCTTTCTCGCTAGCATCGCATCAAGCGTGCAAATGAACTGATCTAGCCGAGAGTAGCATTGGGGTATCTAGAGATCTGAAATGAATCCCATTTCTGTCTACCAACTTTCCCATTTATCAGGTACTCATTGTTCATTCTGTGATTGCAATGATTTCATCTCATCTTGAGAAAACAATCCGACATTCTTTCATTTTTATAATGTTCAGAAAATTGTTGTCTCGTTGTCTATTCTTAATTTTTCTATTGCCAATTTTTTATCAATGATCTTTCTTTCTACTGCACTCGATACTTTGTTCTGGTATACTCGATAATGTTTCATAACTTCATCGACGTGACATATTTTTACACGCTTTATTTGTCTTGCCATCATCTTCACATGGCAATATTCCTTCACTATCCTTGTTTATCTGTCTTTTCTGTCTTGGTTGGTTGAAAGAACATCCGCTTTTCCCTTTTCGAAATGAACTTCTGAATTAGACAACTGCTGCAGAGTTCTCACTCGTCTTCGAAATTTGGCTTCTTCACTAGTCGTTTTCGTTGCGATAGTGAATCGAATTGTACAGAAATTTCTCCATGACGGGGCCGCAAAAAGACAATGCAGATAATGGATAAAATGCACAATGTGTCTGTACTTTATTGGCAGTTCTTCAACTTTTCTACTTTACATTGACATAATGTAACCAAACCAATTTTTCATACAAAAACAACCATGATAATATAATATTTGAATATATAAAATAAGCAGTACTATAACAGGAGCTTCCCTTAGTCAATATTGAATTAGAAGTGCCTCTTTTCATTCCGCGAGAAATACAAGATCATATATTGGGAAATCGTTGAAAGAACGATTTTTTTATTCCACTCTTTACCGCCATTTACAGACATATCCACAAAATGAGGAAATGGATTTTCAGACCTCTTTCAAGACATAAAACAAAACAAAAGTAGGAGACTATTGATGTGTTTCCATACAAGTTAAATATACGTTATTCATAAATACAGTGCATTCCATTTAAAACGAGCCACCCTGAATAACTTTTGGTACAATGATTTTCAGGAGAAATAAAAAACACGTCAACAATAGTATACAGGGGGACACATTTTGACATATTCACATTTGATTTTACTTCCACTATCGCACCCCCAGAGCATGTCACCATTTTTTTTTAAATGGATCACCCTATATTGTTTCGCATTATCAGATGCTCCATGATGAGCAGATTTCAACAAAGTATAAAATATATGGTCTGACGCATATGGTTCGGGAGCTACAAATTATTTGAGTTAAAAACGAGCCACCCTGAATGAACTTCTGTACAATCTGTTACCTAGGTTTCATATGTGTTTTTTTTAAGTATACTTCAAAAAAGTCTCATTTTGCTTAGTTAAGTTCGAATTCGATATTCTCTTCATTTTGTATTTGTCTCATTCTTCAATAACGATCACCTACCAGGTGAAGTTACAATTGGTGTTTCTGTTTTTGTGAATTCTTGAGAAGCAATTGTTTATACGCTTCGAGAACGGATTGAAATAGTGAGTTTGTACTACCAGAATAGAAAAAGTGCTAGAGCTGCTGCCCGTATGTTCAATGATAATCATCCAGGAAGAAATGTACGACACAAATACGTTTCGGAATTATTGAACAAATTTATGGAAACTGGATCTGTTAGCAATAAAAAGCATAACCGTTCAGGAGTTGTCAACGATGAAGCTATTTCTATTGCGGTTTTAGGGCACGTTGGACTAATGGAAAATACGCAATCTCTTACTAAGTTATCTCAGATCAGGAATCAGTCGTACAAATGTTTTCAGGATCTTTCATAAGTACAAATTTCATCCATATAAGATCAGAATAGTTCATGAATTGAATGAAGATGATTTCGATAGACGTATCGAGTTTTGTGAAAGTCTCACTGAACGGATCAACTTGCATCAGAATTTCTTGAATAAAATTGGTTTTTCGGATGAAAGTACGTTTAGTTTGAATGGAGAGGTGAATCGGCAAAATTGTCGATATTGGAATGATACGAATCCTCATTTATACCGTCAAGTTCATACCCAACGACCTCAGAAACTGAATGTTTGGGCAGGAATTTCAGGTGACCACATCATAGGACTTTTTTTTATCGATGGTAATTTGACTGGTGAGAAATATTTGGATATGTTGGAGAATCGAATAATACCGTGGTATAGGGCAATTGAGGAGGATATGAATGTATTCGAACAAGAAATAGTTTTTCAGCAGGATGGTGCACCTCCTCATCATGCAGCTCCAGTGCGACAATTTTTGGATGATCATTTTCCTGGTCGCTGGATTGGCAGAAGAGGTCCTACAGAATGGCCACCAAGGTCTCTGGATCTCACTCCTGTAGATTCATTTCTATGGGGTCATTTGAAGTCTAAAGTGTATGAGATAACAACATTAGAAGATTTGAGAGAGAATATCATTAGGCATTGCAGAAAAATAACTCCCGAGATTCTCAACCATGTGAGGGCGGCAAGGAAAGCTCGTTTGTACCATCGCATTGAAGTTGGTGGAAACGTTTTTGAACATTTACTATAGAATTTTTTTTTCTTCTCATTGTCAAGTCATCAGATTTTGATTCAAGAATTTAATAAAAAATCTCTTTTTCTGATTTATTGCTTCATTTGTCTCTAGAACGAATATTTCAAAATGTGGCCTCCTGTATAAATTGTTGACCTGTTTTTTCATTTTTACTGCAAATCATTGTTTCAAAAGTTATTCAGGGTGGCTCGTTTTCAACCAAATAATTTGTAGCTCCCGAACCATATGCGTCAGACCATATGTTTTATACTTTGTTGAAATCTGCTCATCATGGAGCATCTGATAATGCGAAACAATATAGGGTGATCCATTTTAAAAAAAATGGTGACATGCTCTGGGGGTGCGATAGTGGAAGTAACATCAAATGTGAATATGTCAAAATGTGTCTCCCTGTATACTATTGTTGATGTGTCTTTTTATTTTTCCTGAAAATTATTGTACCAAAAGTTATTCAGGGTGGCTCGTTTTAAATGGAATGCACTGTATAATGCATAAGCAAGCATCAACTTCTCAGTCAATATTACAACATTCTGAATAACAAATGAAGAGTTGTCTTTTGTGTCATTTATTGAACGAGACTTTCATTCCAATTTGGGCAAAGACATGCGACCTTGTGATGTAAATGGAGAAGTATAATAGAAATTAGAGAATGGATAAGAAATACGTTCTCTCTGATGTTATTCTAATGGGTACAAGCAAAGGCCTGAATCCATATATCATTCCTAAATAGTGCCAAATTATACTATTAATACCATTATTATAGCTATTTATGAGTATGGTCGTGTACTTCTATATTTAGAATTTAGTGTCTGTAATTGAAAATATAACAATCACCATGCGAGTGTTGCATAATAGCACAGGGGAGTCGCTGAGCACGCTCGGGTATTTTTTATTGCAGTAATCTTGTGATACGTCTTTTGTGTTTTCAATGTGAACTCCCAGGAAGGGTAACAAGACTATTGAAAATTCATATATTCCTATTAATGAATTAGGAATTCCTGAAACAAATATGTTTCACATTACTTAATATTATTCTTTTGGATAACTGTATATATCTGATACATATTTGTTTGTGTTCGGTTGATTTAAATGTTTTCTATTGCTTTTTTTCGTTCGATTCACTTCAATTATACACTTGTTGAATTCTGGACTGGAATTTATTATCCGCTGATGCAAATTTGTGTGTCCTGACTAGAAATGACCGCGTCTACGAGAACTTCCAGAGCCTTATTTAATATAAGGATAAATCACGTAACCCGTTTGTCATATATTTTGGATCTTCTGACACTGTTAAAATCAAGAATAATCCGAAGGCTCTCACTCTTTCGACATAAAAACAAGTGGGCCATTCACGAATTTGGAATTTCGACTGAGCAAGGACAAGAAAAAATCCCTAGTCCTTGCCATGGTGATGTTTCTCAAAAATGGCCGAGAAAGAATTTCAATCTGAAAGAAAATTAAAAAATTATGAATTTCTGAAAAAGATACAGCTTTCACTACCCTGTACTCCCTCACTCCAGAGAGCGCCTGGGACGTTTCAAACGCGAGAGGGCGACTTTTTTATAATCAGCGGCCTCCCTCACGAGAGGATACTCGTGGGCCAATGCACATTCAAATATTCCCTGATTGCGTTTTCTAAAGATGCTTCTGATGGAAGGCAGATTTAAGTCATCAAATATCCGCTCGTTACACATACCAGGGAGCGTTGATTATCATCCGCAGAACCTTCATTTACGCCCGTTCCAGCATGCGAATGCTGGTTTTGCAGGTTCGGCCCCAGGAGGCTGAGGCCTACAAAATGACAGGTCTGAACACCATTTTGTAGATCATTATTTTATTTTCCAGAAACAGTTTACTTCTCCTGTTAATTAACGGATATGATGATACAATTTTTTGTGTATTTTTTATTAAGAAAGCAATAACGTATCGTCAGCGTGAAGGGGGAACTCCACTCCTGGGTATATCTGACGTGTAAAGGGCGTAGAGCATATATTGCACCCTGGGGAACATCGGCCTCAATTTCTTTCGAATCCGGGAGAAAATTTTTAACCTCAACGTGGAATGTGCCAGTGGAAGCCAATAATTTTGAGAGCAGGCATCCATGCCATACTTCATCGAAAGCTTTACTAATGTCAAGCATTGTAACATGAGCCCTATTGTTGGTGTTTAAAGACCTTATCGTGTTTTCCACCAGCCTCAGAACCTGAAACTCGGTAGTGAGTTGTCTCTCCTTCGGAATCATGAACGCCGAGCTTACACCTTCTGGAGAATCTTTCAAGACGTAATCAGTTGTTGATATTATTCAGTAGTGACTGCAATGGGTTATCCGGAAAATACTTAATCATTCGATTAGTAATTCCGTCATAACCAGACGCTTTTTTGCGATTTAATGTTTTAATGTGCGCCTTGATTGAAATATCCACAGTGGAATAGAAAATCGGGTACTATTAGATGACCTCCTACTAGTCCCGATCTAAAACCGTGTGACTTTTTCTCTTTCTATTCTACGCCGTGCCATTGTGTGGACGGTCTAAAAATAAGAATTGATAATGCCATTCGACAGGTGCAAAACAATAGAGCCACTTTGTTGAGAATTAGAAGACATACAGAAAGAAGTATGTATTACGTACATTGAAAATGGAGGAGGTCAAGTAGAACAACACTTATAAGTGAAAAAATAATTTAAATTTTTTTCAAATTGTTTGCTATTTGTGAATTGGATTTATTTAATTTTTCAATAAATTCGTGCTCCTAGATTTGAGTAATTTACAAAAATTTTATGAGTTTACAAACCAGAAAATCATCTATATCATAATAAATACCCAAGAGCTATAACTATAAAAACTATGACAATTCTTAGAAACAAAATAATAAACGCGGGTATCTTGATGATTTTGATTTTATTAATCATATATTCACCAATTTGCGCTGGACTCATGAAAAGGAAGGGCAACTATGGCATATTTTCTTAATCAGAAAAAATATGTCTTTTTAAATGTTTCATTATATATAGGTGTACCATTTAAAAAGTTATTTATGTCAATAATTTTGACATTTGACAGTTTATAATTTTTTTCACACAACAGCATGAAACCTAACGAAAAACACTACAATATCTTCTTTTGTTTGACCTTTTAGGTCAAAAACTAAATATTTTACAGCCTTTCAAAAGTGGGACAAATTAAAATGAAAACACTGTACAAGTTCACCTTGAGTGCCTTTGAAATGATCCCATATTTGGAATAATTTGAGAAAAGTGCATTCGAAACATTTCACGAGTGTCAGAGTCTTCATAAAATCGAAAACCCTGTTGAAATTCATGTGATTACGACAATGGCTTGGTAATTATTATTGAAAAGGAATATCACACTTCATCTGTTAATTGTCGGTATTAAAAGACAATCTGCACGGACATTATTCTCCAGTAAATGGGGGAGGTCAAGTGGATCAGCACTTATAAATGAAAAAATTATTTGAATTTCTTCAAATTGTTGCTATTTGTAAATTGGATCCATTTTATTTTCCAATAAATTTGTTTCTCCTAGATTTGAGTAATTTACTAAAATTTTATGAGTTTACAAACCAGAAAATAATCTATATCATAATAAATACTCAAGAGCTATAACTATAGAAACTATGAAAATTCTTAGAAACAAAATAATAAACGCGGGTATCTTGATGATTTTGATTTTATTAATCATATATACACCAATTTGCGCTAGACTAATGAAAAGAAACCATTGTACCATTTAAAACAAGTAATTCATGTCAATAATTCTGGCAATTGAGAGTTTATGAAAAAATTACACAACATCACGAAACCTAACTAAAAACACTACATCTTTTTTTATTCGACCTTCTAGCTCAAAAAATAAATATTCTACAGCCTTTCAAAAGTGGGACAAATCAAAATGAAAGCACTGTACAAGTTCATCCGAGTGTCTTGAAATAATAATAATAATAAAGTTTATTCATAATTCATAAGTTCACATACATACATAAGGTCATGAAGACATGATAAACGATATGAGTAGCTGTGGACAAGATACAGAATTTTATATAGATATGAACAAATAACGAACCCACTAAGGCATTGCCAGAGCGTGGGTGTTCTTTCCCTTTTAAATGTTGTGAATCGTCATATAATGTGTAGATAAAATATGTTGGAACGTACTAATAGAATGAAAGGAAAAATGTGGTACTAGTACTATATATATTTTACTTTGAAGATATTAAAAGATATTTTAACAAATGGATGAAAATGGAAAACTGAAGAACTAAAGGTGTGATTGGGTGTCCTCTTGCTCATAAAAGAGGACGAATGCTTCTCCACTTATAAGGGATTTTGGGGATATCGGTGATACTCTGGAGTCATTGTACTTGTACCGTGTGCCTGCATAAGGGTGCCTACAGTAAGCCGTGTAGTGTCCGCTATAGATTGTTCCACTATGGTTGGACACAGCATATAAGTTGTAAAGACACGGTGTTACGTTATCTGCTACATAATTTCTCATATCTAAACCTTCGAGAGGAAAGTCAATGGTGGCATTTAGTTTTCCCATAAATCTATAATATAAAATGTAAGATTAAAGAATATTTTAATTATATAAGGTTCTAATAGAGGATAATAATAGATAATGATCAGGAAATGGCACTAGTAAATAGAATGTACAGAATGCAACATAGAGAAAAGGTTCAATAGTACAACACAGTACAACGATATAAGCTCATTTTTTCATATTGTTTTAGTTATGGTAGGTTAAAATTTGGGGCTAAGTTTATGTGAACGAGGGATCAATTAACCGATGTATGTTGAGTCTATCTATTGTTGTAATGAGAAGATACTTCACTTGTTTTTTGAATGAAAATGTGGTCGGTGCGCTTCTAATTTTTAGGGGTAAATAGTTGTATAGTCGATTGGCAAGATAATTATAAGTTCTCTGGACTATTGTTTTTTGTGGAGAGCATTGTATGGACAGATGCATTTGCCTTATGTCTTGTGTTCAACGTGTGATTTACGTAACTTAGGTTTTCTGGGTTTTTATATTGCTCACTAACCACTTTGAAGAAATATAATTGTCTGAGGTCTAGCATTTTAGATTCTTTAAATAGTGTGTATGAAGAGTACTCAACTGGTTTATTAAAAATAATCTTCAAGAACTTTTTCTGAGGGTGATACTCCACCCCAACCCAAGATTCCATATGTCAGACGGGACTCTATGAGTCCATAATAATTTTTTATCATTTGCGAGGTGTCTAAAATATTTTTTATATACTTGAATCTATAGATAATACTCCGTAATGTTTTGGTTACTTGTTCGACATCTCAGGTGTCTGTCAATCACTACACCAAGATATTTAACTTTTTCTGTTGATTGTATAGCTATGTCATCTGTGATTTCTAGTGTATCATATTTGGGTAGTGAGTTGACATAGCATGAGAATGGCAAGTAGAACGTTTTGTCATAGTTGATGGAACGTATTTTTTTTTTGAAACAATCGAATAGTTTATTATGATCCTATATTTCGAATAATACGAGAAAAGTGCATTCGAAACATTTCACGAGTGTCAGAATCTTCATAAAACGAAAACCCTCTTGAAATTCATGTGATTACGACAATGGCTTGGTAATTATTGAAAAGGAATATCACGCTTCATCTGTTAATTGTCGGTATTAAAAGACAATCTGCACGGACATAATTCTCCAGTAAATGATAATCCGTTACCGCAGATTTAGATGTAATGGCTGATAATGATTTGAATAACGAATTGCTGTCACTTCCAAAGGAATTAAATCCTGTAGCTTGATTCTCGCCTTTAATCTCATTATTAGTAAATTGATTATCATCGATCAGTTGTCTTCTTTCTGTTCACCACTAGGTATGTAACAGAATTTGAAAAATAAATCAGTCGGTTCAAAGCGACCGATATTGAAGGGTACTCTAGTGTGTTACCTGGGAATATATTACCTGTCAGTTCCAGGTATTCTAGTAAATCCAACTTGAAAATTATTTGTTTTAACACGTATTTATAGTTGAAAGCTAGTTACAAGTAATAGTGGAATGTGGAAGACTTTTATGTTGTAAAGGGAAACATTATCATTGGATATAGAATAAAAATAATGAAAAATAAGTTAAAAGTAACAATGATAAGTCCATAGAAAAAATTGAGAGAATGCTGTCAATTTTGCTATAGTATTTCTGAATTGTTTGTTGTTTTTACTACACTATGAATGTAAGTAATTTTTTCTGGGCATTTATCTTTGTATTGAAGTTTTTTGGAGCTGTGTGCACGTGATGAAATAGCAGGAGTGAAAGAATTTTGTATTTCGTGCAAAATTATATTTATTATATAATAGTCATCTTCAGTGCTTACCTGCAAGTAAGTAATACCTAGATGAAATTTTATATAAAATATTTTGACATTTTGATTGATAAAGATTTTCAGATTACTTACTCGTCAGGTTTACAAGAAGTCCATCAAAACGGTTTCCAGTTTGTATAAAATAGGTGAGAAGTACATATAACATGTTAAAACATTTCTTAAAAAACACCCATATGTTATAAATTGGTTTAATCCATTATTTAAAAATTATATTCCACATGGTTACATGGAATTGTTGAAGTGACGAGGAAGTGGATGTTGACATTGACAAGAGTGACACATTGCTTAGAACCTTAAAAACATATTAGCCAGAAGGTGGCAAACGCAGATGGCGTTCTATTCCATTTTGGAGTGAATAAAAGTGACTCGAGAGTGAAAAAAGTGTTCTCAGAGTGAAAGTTGGCTAGGAACAAAATGCTTGAGTGTTTCTGAAGTGAATCGTCATAGAGAAAGAAAAGTTTGATCAAATGACATTGAAATTATTTCATTTACTTATTGCAGACGTCTGTGAAGTGGAATAAAAGATCTATTTAAATTAACTTGTAAATTCAGACAGAGGTCATTGTTTTTCAATTCTTTGTTGATGTAAAGGTCTTCCATGAAGTCTAACTCCGTGTTGTTCTTTTGTCTGATTTCATGTATAATTTCTGAATTTTTATTCGGGCTAAAATTGTGTTTATTGAATCTGAGATGGTGACCAAAAGCTGATTTTTTATTTTCGTTAAAGTGTTCGGTTATTCGAACTTCCAAAGGTCTACAAGTCCTGCCGATGTATGTCGCTGTACAATCATCGCGATTTAGTTTGTAAATACCACTTCAAGAAAGTTTATCAATTTTATCTTTACTGTTGACAATATGTCTATTTAAGTTGTTTATTGTTTTGAAGGCAACTTTGACATTTTCCTTACAATTTTTGGTTATGCAACCTGCAATTTCATTTGAAATGTGATCATTCACGGAAGGAAAAGAAATAAAATTTTTTGGTTCAGTTTTTGGAAAGGCTGAATTAATTTTTTTTATTTTTTTATTTTCTGAATGAGAGAATTAATCAAGTTAGGGTTATAGTTGTTGCTGGAAGCTATTTGTTTCAAAGTGTTATTCTCTGCTAAGTAATTAGCTGTAGAGAGAGGTATGTTCAAAAGTCTGTGTATAAAGCAATTGAAAGCAGCCATTATGTGTTGATGTGGGTGATTTGAAAAGTTCGGTTTTACATGGTCAGTCTGTGTTGGTTTCCTATAAATGCTGAAATTTAAGTTTTTGCAATTTTTGTAAAAAGTTAGATATACAAAAATTTATTTATTATTTTCTTCAATTTCAAGAGTGAATTCAATACCAGGGTGTATGGAATTGATTTTATTCAAGAGACTAACCGCAGTATCTTCGTTGCCTTTGAGGAAGACTAGACAATCATCAACGTACCTGTACCAGTGTAAGATTTCAGGGTTGTTTTCAGTGACAATAAACCTGTTTTCCAAATTATTCATGAAAATATCTACTAGGAGAGGTGATAAGCAACTTCCCATAGCACGGCCTTCTGGTTGCTGATAATATTTCTTATTAAAAACGAAAAAATCCTGTGAAAGACAGAAATTGAGAAGATTTTCTTGACTAAGGGCAGTGTTTGAGATTTTGAGACTGAAGTCAAAAGGTTGGATACATCGAAAGATATCATCATGCAGTTCTCAGCTGGTAAATCTACGTTGTTGAGTCTCTGTATTAGATCTAGGTATTACGTACCGAGTATGTGGGTTTGTGTCTCGTTAAATCTTTAATAATATTGTAAGTGAAAGAGGCTAACCCAACAAACATTATAGGTAAAATTTACGTCATTTCGACCTTCGAATAGGTCAGCGCCCTAATTGGAGAAGGTAATTATTACGTTATAATTACTTCAAATTTACCATTATGGGGAAAAAAATGGAAGTAATTCAGAAGTCGAAATTTGGAAAATTAAGCCATTTTTCCTTATAAGTTGAAGGCATAAATAGGTAAAATTGCCTCCAGACTAGTCGACTGATGGTAAAAATGTAGTCATTTTTACCTATTTCAGGTTATAAACACTGTAATAAAACAAACAACAAACCATGACAGGTTAGAAGAAGATAATAAAAGTTTTACTGTATATTATGTATCTTAACCTACATACTCATTCGTGAAAGCGTTGAAGTTGACATGAACATGGCGTATGAAGAAAGAACTGTCAATAAACGTATAGCAGAGAATGCAATAAGTGATGGTTTCGCATTCACACCTAGTTGTGATTTTATTTGTGATACAAACTTTTCTGTGATAATGTTGATTTTTACTCGTCTAAAACAAGTGGGCCCATCAAATTATTAAATTTGTATGAAAAAAACCCATTAATTTATGTCTACTTTCACAACTTTTTCCATCAAACACTTCAAAAACTGATTTTATAGATGAAGTATGTGTATACATATCATATTCACCTATTTTTTGACTACCAATCATTAAAATGTGGTCGATTCGAGAATATTATGTATTATTTTTACAATGGCGGAAACGGTTCAAACCGTAAAATATGGCGTAGGTTCCATATGGGACCTATATGTCGAAATTCCTTAAAATTTTGACTATGAGAACACATAGACTTTGTTCAAAGTCGGAAGTAACCTTTATTCCTGACTTTGAAGTCCATTCTCCTTATCTTGGGATTACAGACCCTTTCACATTGTGGTCACGTGATGAAATACAATATATGTTATTGGATGTTTTTTCATGCATGTCTTACGTTTCGTTCTCTGGATGGATTGCGAATCGTGGATAATAAATTTATATTTAACTTATTCTATGTTCTGTGCAGAAACACTCAAATGTCAATACAGGGTGAAAAAATAAATATTTTTTGCTAATGTTAATGGTAAAGCCAAGTAACCTATAGGCACTCAGAGAAATGGATATAGACTACAAAACCCTGTAATGAGTGTTTATTCTGAAATTAAATATCAAATCCATCAGTAATGTTGATAATAGTTCGCGATATTTATATTTCAGTGCACATCTTCCCAGAATAGAAACCATGATTAATGTTATGGTCTAATGAGGGAATCTCTTTCCGAAAAGAAATAGCCAATCATAACATTTTGAATATAAAATGGTGTGTTGTGATTGGCTGAATAATTTTGATTTGACATTCCTGCGTTCCGCATGCTGTGCCCGGAAATATACAATCTATCAGCCAACTGTAAATACCATTAAAAAATCGACCAATTATGATTTGCCTGATTTTGACTTTTCCGGAAGCCACAATGATTGGTTTTGAAATTTTCGAAGCCATGGAAACTCATCATTTCAACACATCAATCTCTCATTTTTGTTAAAATAAATTTTCTATTTGATTTGATTTTTTTGCGTATTCAATACCATTTTTTCATCCATTTACTTCAAAAGGATGAACTTAATTGAATTCCATTTTGTCGCTGCATCATTGAAAACGTCGCGGCTATAGTTCACTGCTGGCGACAGACGAAGCTTTCTGAACGCAGCCCATTCATTGTTCAGTGCATTCTGTCATTCCCATCCATCTCTTACCGACATTACCTGAGACCTAACCAATGTTTAAGATTAACGCTTCCATGTTTTCATTTCAATAATGGATGAGTGTTTTAAAATAGTTGCCGTCATAAAAAGACGTGGAGCAACACCCATAGTTGAGCACCAACTGCTTGTATGGAGACTTTATGCGACAAGGCCCAATATCTGAGCTCCTCCAACAATGAGAGGTTATCTTCCAAGCTTTGTGCCTTATTCCCCTTGAACTCATCGTCTTCTGATCTATATTTTTCCCCGGTATCATCATCAGTAAAAGCAATTTCACACTCTACATTAATTTCTGCAGTTGATGATGACTGAGTGGAAGATGATGGCTCTGATCTCTGGACATCGGAAAGTATCTGATCTAATCTATAGGATGGTTTCGGATTATATTGTCATTTGTTCTCATTCTGGCAGCTAATCGATAATAGTTGGTGGTATACCTGTATGGTTTACTAACTCTATTCGAATTTTTGCTCGGCATTTTATAGATTTCTAAAATTTAGGGCACAATAAAAAAATTAAACGACGTAAATTGTATCATGTCATCCTCATCTGAATCGACTTGGTCTTTAATATCTGATGATAGACCAAGTTACTTTGAGGATTTTATTTTAGGTAACTTTGACTTCGTCGTAGACATTTAGTCTGATTAGACAAATATTGTGGTAATCTCGCCCTCGTTGTAGAGCAGTAGGTATAAACTTGGTCAAGAAATGTTCAGGCAACTCCTTTAACTTAATGGGTGCCAAAATAGGTAATGAAGAGTATAAAGTAGACCTGTTTACTGACTTGTCAATTCCCTGACTATATGAACACATATGAGGTAATAATTAGGTAAATATTCACCGGAAGGTTTTTCCTGAGAGTTCCAAGTATTTTGAACACATTTTGCTGGTTACCTTTAGGTGAAATTTAACCTAGTAAATAACTTTATTAACCCATGAGGCTGTGAAGGTATATTTGAAGTCCATAACAAGTAATTCCATACTACGCACTACGCCTATTAAGTTTTTGGTTTTTGAAGGAGAATTGGTGGTCTCAATCATGGTTTTTATAACTCCAATTATAACTTTGGAGCTAGTTAGTACTTGAAGGTGAAATATTTGGTCTTGAAGCCGTTTTACCCCACTGCTTGGTATAATTTTCCTATAATGTTAGTTGGGAAAGTTGATAGTGTTGTGTTGGTGAAGCTTACTACTGGTCTGATTGGTGTATCGATCTTGGCGTATCGATCTTGCCTTGGCATAACAGGATTGCTAAAAATTAAAGAGTGGGGAGCAGAATATTCTACCAAGAAATCTTTTTTTAAATTGATGTAAGTTTTCGTTTTTTTAATGAACTTGTTGAGGGGGTTTGGAGGTTTTTTCGTTTTACTTGCAGGTAAGCACTGAAGATGACTATTATTATATAGTCGGAAGCGCTCTGCTACGATTTACAAAATAAAAATAATTTTGCACGAAATACCAAATTCTTTCACTCCTGCGATTTATCTTCGTTACCATCAACGCATTTTCATTATTTAAATTTTCGCCCTTAAATAAATGTACATCTACCCCCAACTAACATTATAGGAAAATTATACCAAGCAGTGGGGTAAAGCGGCTTCAAGAAGTCCGAATTCACCCATTTCTAACCAAATATTTCACCTCCAAGTACTAACTAACTCCAAAGTTATAATTGGAGTTATAAAAACCATAATTGAGAGCACCAAATCTCCTTCAAAAACCAAAAACTTAATAGGCGTAGTGCGTAGTATGAAATTACTTGTTATGGACTTCAAATATACCTTCACAGCCTCATGGGTTAATAGAGTTATTTACTAGGTTAAATTTCACCTAAAGGTAACCAGCAAAATGTGTTCAAAATACTTGGAACTCTCAGGAAAAACCTTCTGGTGAATATTTACCTAATTATTACCTCATGTGTGTTCATATAGTCAGTAAACAGGTCTACTATATACTCTTTATTACCTATTTTGGCACCAATTAAGTTAAAGAAGTTGCCTGGACATTTCTTGACCTATTTTATACCTACTGCTCTACAATGAGGGCGAGATTACCACAATATTTGTCTAATCAGACTAAATGTCTACAACGAAGTCAAAGTTACCTAAAATAAAATCCTCAAAGTAACTTAGTCTATCATCAGATATTAAAGACCAAGTCGATTCAGATGAGGATGACATGATACAATTTACTTCCTTTAAATTTTTTATTGTGCCCTACATTCTAGAAATCTATAAAATGTCGAGCAAAAATTCGAATAGAGTTAGTAAACCATACAGGTATACCACCAACTATTATCGATTAGCTGCCAGAATGAGAACAAATGAAAATATAATCCGAAACCATCCTATACTTTCCGATGTCCAGAGATCAGAGCCATCATCTTCCACTCAGTCATCATCTACTACAGAAATTAATGTAGAGTAAGAAATTGCTTTTACCGATGATGATACCGGAGAAAAATATGGATCACAAGACGATGAGTTCAATGGGAATAAGGCACAAAGCTTGGAAGATAACCTCCCATTGTTAGAGGAGTTCAGACATTGGGCCTTGTCGCATAAAGTCTCCATACAAGCAGTTGGTAGAACACTCTCCTTTTTGTTCCCACTTATGGGGTACATAGGAGTATTCAACTATGGGTGTTGCTTCACGTCTTTTTATGACGGCAACTATTTTAAAACACTCATCCATTATTGAAATAAAAACATGAAAGCGTTAACCTTAAACTTTGGTTAGGTCTCAGGTCATGTCGGTAAGAGATACTGAACAATGAATGGGCTGCGTTCAGAAAGCTTCGTCTGTCGCCAGCGGTAAACTACAGCCGCGACGTTTTCAATGATGCAGCGACAAAATGGAATTCAATGAAGTTCATCCTTTGAAGTGAATTGGATGAAAAATAGTATTGAATACGCAAAAAATCAAATCAAATAGAAAATTGATTTTAACAAAAATAAGAGATTGATGTGTTGAAATGATGAGTTTCCATGGCTTCGAGAATTTTAAAACCAATCATTGTGGTTTCCGGAAAAGTAAAAATCAAGCGAATCATAATTGGTCGATTTTTTAATGGTATTTACAGTTGGCTGATAAATTGTATATTTCCGGGCACCGAATGCGAAACGCAGAAATGTCAAATCAAAATTATTCAGCCAATCACAGCACACCATTTTATATTTGAAAAGTTATGATTGGCTATTTCTCTTCGGAAAGAGATTCCTCATTAGACAATAACATTAATCATGGTTTCTATTCTGGGAAGATGTGCACTGAAATATAAATATCGCGTACTATTATCAACATTACTGATGGATTTGATATTTAATTTCAGAATGAACACTCATTACAGGGTTCTCTAGTCAATATCCATTTCTCTGAGTAACTATAGGTTACTTGGCCTTACCATTAACATTAGCAAAACATATTGACTTTTTCACCCCGTATTGGCATTTGAGTGTTTCTGCACAGAACATAGAATAAGTAAAATATAAATTTATTATCCACGATTCGCAATCCATCCAGAGAACGAAACGTATAGACATGCATCCAATAACATATATTGTATTTCATCACGTGACCACAATGTGAAAGGGTCCGAAATCCCAAGATAAGGAAAATTGACTTCAAAGTCAGGAATAAAGGTTACTTTCGACTTTGAACAAAGTCTATGTGTTCTCATAGTCAAAATTTTAAGGAATTTCGACATATAGGTCCCATATGGAATCTACGCCATATTTTTCGGTTTGAACCGTTTCCGCCATTGTAAAAATAATACATAATTTTCTCGAATCGACCACATTTCAATGAGTAGTAGTCAAAAAATAGGTGAATATGATATGTACACACATACTTCATCTATAAAATCAGTTTTTGAAGTGTTTGATGGAAAAAGTTGTCAAAGTAGACATGAATTAATGTTTTTTTTCCATACAAATCTAATAATTTGATGGGCCCACTTGTTTTAGACGAGTAAAAATCAACATTATCACAAAAAAGTTTGTATCGCAAATGAAATCACAGCTAGGTGTGGATGCGAAACCATCACTTATTGCATTATCTGCTATACGTTTATTGACAATTTTTTCTTCATACGCCATGTTCATGTCAACTTCAACGCTTTCACGCATAAGCATGTAGGTTAAGATACACAATATACAGTAAACTTTTATCATCTTCTTCTAACCTGCCATTGTTTGTTGTTTGTTTCATTACAGTGTTTATAACCTGAAATTGGTAAAAATGACTACATTTTTACCATCAGTCGACTAGTCTGGAGGCAATTTTACCTATTTATGCCTTCAACTTATAAGGAGAAATGTCTTAATTTCCCAAATTTCGACTGCTGAATTACTTCCATTTTTTTCCCCATAATGGTAAATTTAAGGTAATTATAACGTGATAATTACCTTCGCCAATTAGGGCGCTGACCTATTCGAAGGTCGAAATGACGTAAATTTTACCTATAATGTTTGTTGGGGCCCCTTTCAACTGAAGATGAACATATATATGTTCGAAACATGCCTTGAACTTCTCTCGATTTCTCGAAGAAAATTTAATTATTTAAGACGACTTTTGTGTTTGTTCCCAACAAACTATGATTTTCCACTTTTAGTAAGCGGCACTTAAAAATAATCATGCCGTCCTCCGTTTGCCACCGTATTATCATGTACTAAACCCAATAGAATTATTGTGGTCTCAATAAAAACTTATTACAAAAAATATTCTGAAATTATTCAACCAAGAATTCATCAATAGCAGTGCTGAGAACTGGAAAAATGTAATAATGTAATAAAAATTTGGAAATTATACACGTTACAGAAAATTATAATCAAAGTAAATGATAGTGACACTGAATCTGATGGTGATACTATAATTTGATTTTGAAAATATACAAACTAGAATTCTTACCATAAAACTAAAATTTAAAATTTGAAAACCCTCGACACAGAAAACCTCTGAAAATTAAAGAAATAATATGTATTACCCCTTTAAGTTTAATACAAGTAGTAAGATTTTGATCTAAGCGTCATCGCGTCGGTGGACCGCTAATTAAATAAAATAAAAACAGAATACAACTAAAAATGATGGAAATATGAAAGTTAAATTTAGGTAAGTGACGTAGGTGAATATCAAAACAACAATATCAAATCGATGAGTCTAAGGCTTGATTAATTTACTTCGAAAAATTCGCAAAACCGACGACGTCTGACGTAGCGGTCCTTCAAAGCGACGATGCTTGGATAAAAATATTACTACTTATATTAAACTCAATACATTCTATTTTTCTACTCTTACAATTATCGAGGTTCAATTTGCTGATTGTTGCGAGTTTCAATTGAAATTACTTCGATAAATTACTCTCTGTTTTATTTTTATAGTATTTTTTTTTTCTTTTCCAGGTAAGTCGAAAAAAACTCTCACAAAGCAGGTGAGTAGTTGTTCTTTATTCTCATCAGTTGAATTAGGAGGTCTCCTACAGATTGATGAACCAGAAGGATAAGTTGCAGTGATTATGGGGAGGTTTTGAAATCTAAGAATGCGTTAATGCGTTAATGCATTAATGCTTAGACTTTAGCCATACCCAGAGGTTGCATTGGATAAAACTGTTCATTTTTAGATTACATCTTTTTTTTTATATTTCATTTGTAAGTGAACAACAGACACTCCACTTGGGTTTACAAAACCACACGTAATTCGCTATACAATGACATCCTAAGGTGGATATAATACTAATTTCATTAAAGTAAACTGAAGACACTCACTTCACTAGATGATTTTCACTAAACTGGGTTTACGAAACCACGACGCGTGTTTCGCTATACAAACTCCAACTCCAAAATTATCTCCTTCAATGTTCAAAATTTATTTTCGAGTATTCCACCAGAAGAAACTATCACTTTGGTTAGGAATAATGCAAATCCGATTATCAAACGAGAGATATTAGACTTGCTCACAGTTTGATTATCTCAAAATCATTTCCAATTTAACAATAGTTTCTATTAACTAATAATGGGTAATCCCTTGAGTCCTTTATTATCTGAAATATTTATGGACAACTTCGAGGAGAAGAGTCACAATAATCCTTCAATTGATTTTTTTTTATATTGTTACAGATATGTGGACGACATTTTAGTGTGCTTCGTGGGAACCGGAATACAATTATAAATGTTTTTCGACTTCATTAATGCAATTCACTCTTCAATTTAATTGACAAAGGAAATGGAAATAGATTATTATATGCACTTTTCAGACCTAACTATAACAAAAATTAGTAATAAATGTAACTTTTCAATTTTCCATAAACCTTTATAAACATGCATCACAAAACACAGTACACCAACGCATCCACACCAAGATAAATAAGCCGCATATAACCGTATGATACATAGATTAATTAATATTTCGCTTTCGGAAGAAAATTTCAATGAAGAATTAAATATAATGAAAAAAATGCTATCAATTACAGTTATAGTCCAAACCTTATGGATAATATTCTTTCAAGAAAACTATGAAAGAAGTATTTCATACTCAAAACGAAAAACATAATTTCAAAGTTATTACATATTTAGGCCATCCTAGCGAAGAAATGTCCACCTTTTTGCGTAAAAATAACATCAATAATAATTTAGGTAAATTTATTAAGAACAATAAAGATAAAACTGAGAAATCCGAGGAATCTGGAGTATATAAATTGATTTGTGACTCTTGTGCTCGTTTTTACATAGGCCAAATAGGCAGAACATTTAAAAAACTATTATCAGAACATAGTTTGTTTGAAGGTTGTTGACTATGTGGTAACCTGATAACTCTCGTTTCGGACGTAACGTTTTCACAACGTTTCGAATGCTTGTATCTGCAATCGTCTTCAGGTGAATATAAATCCATTAAGATGATGGACGTCCGAAACGAGAGTAATCAGAACATAGAACACTGTTTCGTCAATGGAAAAACTAATTCAACTTTTGCTACTCACCTCTTGACTGAAAAACACTGTTTTGTTAACGATTTCGAAATATTCCACACAAAAGAAAGGTTATAAACTCTAGAAAGTTTATGAATTAATAAATGCAAAAAGACGCAATATTTTTGTTGAATTTGTTTTACTGAAGTTTAAACAGATCATGTATATAATCTCCGTTCTACTCAGCCTTATTCCTAGTAGATACCTAATGGATGATCCTTAATATCCTCAATATTCCTGATTAGATTCATATATACCTGCAGATTCCTGCCTTGACTATTTAACATAATACATCGTGATTGATGAGTCAGTATTATATCCACTTGCGAAAGCTATTGTATAGCGAAACACTTTTCGTGGTTTTGTAAACCCAGTTTAGTGAAAATAATTTAGTGAAGTGTCTTTCGTTCAATTATATGGATTTTCATCTCAAGTATCGGCCGCATCAAAAATAAAAAAAAAGAATTTAATGGTAAATAGGCCGAGTAGGTATAAGAATGTAATCGATAATATTTTCCATGGGCGATAAAAGAGGACGTGGATTAAATTTATTACCCGTTTGATCTCTTATGAAACGAATTCAATACAGAAGAATTATTTAAATTAACAATATGGTCACAGAGTGAATATTTTTTTATCGGGTTTCTGAAGAAAATTTCACTAGAGAATATAAATGAACAAATTGCATTTAGTGATGATTATAAATTGAATTTGATGGATTAAAATGTTTCCCACTCAAAATATTTATGAAAAACATAATATTAAAGTTATTGCATATTTAGGCCATCCCACCAAAAAAAAACTACTTTTTTACGTCAAATAACATCTATATTGTATACAAAACTGATTATGATTCAGGTGAATTAATTGATAACTTCAAAAATAATATCAAGATCTCTAAAAAATATGTAGTATATAAATCAACTTGCCAAGATTTTACATAGGCCAAACAGACAGAACATCCAAAAAGCGAATATGTGAACATAGGAAATGTTTCATCAATTATTCAACTACTGTTACTCACCACTTGAACACAGAACATTATTTTACTAACGAGTTTTGTATATTACCTGCAAAAATAAATATGTTGTTAACTCGACCTTCTAGAAAGTTTGTAAATCAATAAATAAAAATAAATCCCAATATTTACTCAATGACAAGATTAATTCTAACATTTAACGTTATTTATTGTATTGAAGATTAAACATGTGATGAATATAATTCCCCTTTTACTCCTTAATTCTATTCTTCTACCCACTGCTATCTACACTGCACACTAATCAACATGAAACATCGTCATTGTTGAGTTGGTATTATCTACATCTGAAGAAGCTGTTGTACAGTAAACCAAAATCAGTGAAAATCATGTAATGAATTGTCTTTCGTTTACTTCAGAATTATTTTTCATCAAGGATGAGCCGCGTCAATTCAAAAAATATTTACTAGTTACAGGATAGTACCAAGTGTATATGTACAATATTCTTCCACCATTCTTTACTAAAATTCAATATTCGTAGATCCATTTCCACCATTCGTCTACCCTGACAATATTTTTGTCTTCTAAAACTAAATCAATATCAGCAGAAATTCAAAAATAAAAAAAAAAACAATAATCGTGAACAAATTCATCGAGTTTTTTTTGGTATTCTTCATTTCATTATATAATTTGATTGGGAAGTCTTCGTTTTTTTGTCGAATGATTCATCAGTTTCTATTCACTAACTGGTAGCAAGAATTTTCGAAAACTCCTATACTTATACTTTCATCATATTTTACACCAACTATTTCATAATTGTGCGATTATTTCATTTTTATATCACGGTATATTTTCATTTTCCCCAGAAGCATTTTTAATATTTACCAGTCTTCAGTTTACATGTGATGAATTGAGAACTGATAAACAAACCGATTTCCACTAGGATAAAGTAAATATAGACATCACAAGATCATGTTCTGGGTAATTTATTTTATGTGCAGAGCTTTCATCATGCATCTCCTCGAACTGTCATCGGAAGAGAAATTCGCTGCAGTTCTTTCTATTTCCAGAGTCATAGTGAATATCGCATGCCATGCTTCTGTATGATTATACTTGGTCTATTGTCTCAAGACAAATGACCAAAATATTTCCGTGTTGTTGTTTCAGAAGAAGATATAGTTCATAATCCTGGAGACTCGTATTCGTTAAAAAATGGCGTATATTATATTATTCAAAAAATATAATATTCTAGACATTGCATGATATTTTTCGAAGATGTTCAAAAAACTGTTTTGATTTTTTCATATTAAATCAATGTTCACATATTCTGCGACTTATACAGGGTGTTAGTGAATAAGTGCGACAAGATTCAGGGGGTGATTCTGCATGAAAAAATAATGACAGTTTGCCCCATAACTTTTGTCCGCAAATGCCTCATTTTCCGAGATACGGAATGTTGAAGTTTTTCTTAAAAACTGACTATTTATTTATTGTTCTGAAACCGGTCGACATATGCAAATTAAATTTGGCGAGTCTTAAGAGGTAGCTATTGCGCATTTTTTGACATGCAATTAAGAATTTTATGTTCAACATTGGCGCGCATACGGGTAATAACCTCAATTAAAAAAAAACATCTCAACGCGTATTTGTCATTACTTTAATACATTATCTAGAAGCGATGCTTAGGCTACTGTCAACATTCTGTTAAATACGAATATTTCAACGAAATGTCAAATTAGCGTTTCTTCATTTTTAAGCTTTAAGTTTGGTATAACATTAATGATAATAAGTAATTAATTTTTTTTTATCGAAAATAATGGAAAATTATACAAATGCGGAATTGTCAGACATGCATTTTGTCTATGGTCGAAGTAGTGGAAAGGGTCTGCAAGCTCGACGATTGTATGCTGAGTTGTATCCAGGACGTAGGGTACCCCATCGGCAAGCTCGGCGATTGTTGTTGTTGAGTTGTATCTAGGAAGTGGGTTACCCCATCACACAATATTTGCTCGTCTTCATCAACGTTTGCGCGAAAATGGTACATTTAATAAACAAACGGATAACTGCGGGCGCCCTCGAGAAATACGAACTGTGCAACTAAAAGAAGCAGTTCTGGAGTTAATTGCGGAGTCACCTGAAATAAGTACTCGAAAAATTGCCAACATACTGAATGTAAGCAACTTCACTGTATTTGAAATTCTTAAAGAACAGCATATTCAACGTGTGCAAGCTCTATTACCTTGAGACTTTTTTCCGCGCCAAGTTTTTTGCCATTGGATTCTTCATCAAATCGCTCAAATTCCTAATTTTTTAAATGGCGTGTTGTTTACTGACGAGGCTAATTTTGGACGACTATGTATACGGAATTTCCATCCTCTGGGCTGAGGAAAATCCACATGAAATCTTTGAAGCTCATTTTCAGCAACAGTTTTTAGTGAATGTATGGATTGGGGTACTTGATGATCATTTAATCGGTCCATATTCCCTCCCACAATGACTAACAGGTGACTCACCTCAATTTACTACAGGAAGAGTTACCTGTTCTCCTTGAAGAAATTCCTCTACAGCTCAGACACCACTCTTGATTCATGCATGATGGTGCACCAGTCCATTTTAGCATTATGGTACGTAATCACTTTGATACAGTATATCCTAATCGTTGGATAGGTAGGAGAGGTACGGAACATTTGCCTGCTCGATCTCCGGATTAAAATCCTCTAGATTTTTGCATTAGGGATTTTCTTGAGTCATTAGCTCATTCCACTCCCGTCGAAAATATTGAAGACCTGAGGAATCGAAATACACCAGGAATATTTGCGCGAATTGACAATCAATGAGGCGAAGAGTTGAATCTTGTATCACGTCTGAGGGAGGTCATTTTGAACATTTATTGTAGCTTTGCGCCTATTTATTTATTGGTGTTATTTTATGTTATTGTTCTGGTTTAACGTTATTGTAATAGATAGTTCTTGATAATGTATTAAAGAAATGAAAGATACGCGTTAAGATGTTTTATTTTTTGCATAAAAACGGCGCCCCATACGAGAAAAGGCAGGAGAGATTTTTTGTCACAAATTGAATGAGGAATTAAAAAATGATTTTTATTCGAAATATCTCAGTGGCGTGCCATTTTTTTCATTGAAAAAATTGAGATCATTACCCGTATGCGCGCCAATGATAAACATGAAATTCTTAATTGCATATCGAAAAATGCGCAATAACTCTTAAAACTCACGAAATCTAATTTGCATATCTCGACCGGTTTCAGAGCAATAAATAAATAGTCAGTTCTTAAGAAAAACTTTAACACCCCGTATCTCGGAAAACGAAGCATTTGCGGACAAGCGTTATATAGCAAACTGTCATCATTTTTCCATGCAGAATCACCCCCTGAAGTTTGTCGCACTTATTTACTAACACCCTGTATATTCGAAACAGTTTTAACTGAATATTAGTTGAATTCTAAGCCGGTTTTTACTTTGTATGTCATTTGAGGATTTGTCTGTTCTGCATTTCTCATCCAAAAACATAAGAATATTTGGGTACTGTGGGGAAATAATTGATTAAAAATGGAAACTGAAATTCTGAGGAACACTTGAAATTCTTTCAAACTCTCCTGAAAATGTTCCTTGGCTCCTAATTCACAATGGATTTTTCTTTCATGCATGTCATATGAAAAATGTAATAAACATTTGGATTTATATGGGAGAGATACACGCTCTCATCGAAAGTTTTGTGTTACATCGAACTCATTGTGTGGACATTCATGGAGTGGTCAGCGAATCTGAGATTATTTCATGTGGTGTTCCACAAGGTATCGTTCTTGGACCAAATCTCTCCACTTTATATATAAGCGATCTATTCTCCTCTAATCCCACTGGAAAAATTGTCAGGTTTGCTGCTGAAGACACATTGAAGAGATTGGGTATTCTACATGTGCTGGGAGATACTGTGATTATATCAGGTTACCGTATTTGACGAGGTCCTTTGTGTAAATGTACCATTTTCGCGCAAACGTTGGTGAAGACGAACAAATATTGTGTGATGGGGTACCCTACGTCCTGGATACAACTCAGCATACAATCGTCTAGCTTGCAGAACCTTTTCACCACTTCGACCATAGACAAAATCTTTGTCTGACAATTCCGCATTTGTATAATTTTCTATTCTACTCGATAAAAAAAAATTACTTATTATCATTAATGTTATACCAAACTAAAAGCTTATTGCGCAGCGGAGAGATGTGAATCAATCCAATGCGGGGTTACCATGGGGACAACAACTGAATAGACTGAAGAATCTCTCTTCACTTCGAAGCTCCGACTGAGGTTTCAGTGGTAACCGAAACCACTATGGAAGTGGTCATCTCAAATTAGATTGATTATCATATATCTGCTTCATAGCACACCTCTCCAATGTTATCTCGTATTGAGAGGATTGTGACGATTATTCTAATGTAATCCAATGTTCGTCAAGGCATAAGTTCACCTCTATGGAAGATTTTCAAATATGGTTATTATTCTTTGAAATAATATACATAGTATACGTATATATGTCAAAGATGTGGAGTTCATATACTATATATTTTATCATAATCGGTATTGAATACAACAGTGGTTCAATGTTTGAATTCATTTCCTATTTCAATCTGTGGCTGGTGGCCGTGAGCGTAGAGGCGCTGGCTGATGTCCAGATGGTCCGAGTTCGAATCTCGGCACGGCGACTGAAATAAAAATTTATATCTGTAGTTTCGTTGAGCGGGTGGAGATAGGTGACCAACCGAACATTCTTGGTACCTAGATATCAATCCTTCGGACTGTCCACGGTTACCAGTGCTTCGAATGACACTTAAAAAGCTAATGTCCCCGTCTTCTTAACTCACACAAGTCTCTGACTTTCGACGGTTGCTTTGCAACTAAGTTGGCGGGTAAAAACAATTTTGAAAACAGACAATTTTAATCAGGACTAGATATTCTGTTACTTTCTGTTCCTCAATTAGGCCTCTAAGAATAACGTGGAAAATTATTTGGAACTCATCAATAGCTTCTCCCAATATTGAGCCTCCCTTGAAAATCTGTGATGATACGAAGTTTCTTATATCACCGTAATTATTTGTGGAGACAGTTTTCGATTCGTCGGCCTCCACGATGATGAGGCCCATTTAGTATACAGGCAAAATAGGGATGATAAATCGTCTTCGTGTTACTATAAAACGAAATCATTTATCTCAATCATGTTTCCTCAATAAGTGTTCGGTGTTCTCAGTATTCTGTTGAAAGCATAGAAAACATGAAAAAATCGAAGGCTGAAAATGTAACCAATATATAAGTACTCATCCTCTGAATAGGTAAATATTTCATTTATATACAATATATATATATATATATATATATACAGTGTCCGCCAAAAAGTATGTACCATATGGGAAAAAAGTTTATTATTGGAGTATTGGAAAAAATACTCTGGGGAAAAGTTTGTGCATGTCCGATTACCTGAAAATTGACAGATGTCACGAAATCGCTAGTATGGCGGCAAATTGAAAAAAAATTGCTATGAACAGGCGAAAAGTGGGGTAATATGGCAAGATGTCAAAAAAAGTTATTTGAAAAAGTTACTTGGAATTCAATTTCATGCACATGAACGGAGTTTCAAGAGATATATCAGGAAAATTGGGATAGCTATTTTTTGAATATTTTCCCATCCATTTAAAAATATAAATTTTTTTTTCTTATGAATGGCTTGACTATACTATAACATTTGCATTCCAATGATAATGACAGAACTTTCTCATTTTTTCCTCACCAGAGGGCACTATATTTAAAAAATAGGATTCTGTCAGAACCCTTGCTGTTACATCGGTTCGTATCTAACAGTTATATCAAAATTCCACGACCATTGTGATGACATGACACTTCAAAACATTTGTTTTCTAGATTATAATCAAGTTTCGATGATAATCGTGCATGAACATTTCACTTCGTACATCAACTGGAAAACAATTTAATTTATCGCACTATTAATCTAAAATAGAAATTCTGAATATTTTCATAGTTTTTTCAGCATTGATCTATGGCTAATTCTTGGTGTTAGATATAAAATTATAACTCAGTTCAAACTGATGAGATGTGGTCCTGAAAAGACATTCTGCAGAACAGGTTTTTTTATTCAATCAAGTAATTCAAATATTCTATAAACAAAACAACAAATTTTCAACTATTTCTATATAATAACAATTCATATCTCAATATGCCTCCCTTCTCTTTCTATACATAAAATCGTTTTATGGTATATCTCTTTTCGAAGGTTCAACAAAAAATTTGGAGAAATTTCTGCTGCACAATGACGGATAGTTTCTTCCAAGTGCTCAATATTTCGAAAAGGTCTAAATTTGTAAACAGTATTTTTTGAATAGCCCCATAAGAAAAAGTCACATTAGGTCAGGTCAGGTGAACGTGGCGGCCAAGGAATTTCTGAAAACCCACCTATCCACTTTCTAGGAAAAGTGGTGTCCAGCCAATTCCTTATTGCCGAAGTACTATGGATGGGAGCCCCATCCTGTTGAAAATACATTTTTCGCCTTTCTTCTAACGTGAAATTGTCTAATTCATTGTAGAAATCGTTCCTCAAAAAATCCAAGTACTTTTCAGCATTCAAATTCCAACGAAAGAAAAATGGTCCAATTATTTTGTCATTAAAAATCCCGCACCAAACATTCACTTTCAATGAATATTGATCACGGGCTTCTACTGCAAAATGTGGACTCTCATCCGACCACCATCAACAATTTTGAGATGAAACAACACCATTCGAAGTGAAAGTCGACTCATTACTAAATAAAATAAATTTCGTAAATGATATTTTTTCTTCAATTTGTCCCTGCAGCCAGTAGGAAAAATACAAGCGCGGATCGTAGTCTCTCTCCTTAAGCGTGTGAATAAATTTTGGTTTATAAGGCTTGAATTTGTTTTTTTTATCAATTTTCGGATAGAAGTTGAAGATAAACCCAAATTCCCAGACAATTTACTAATTGATGTTCTTGGGGTTTCAACTACACTCTGTATAACTTAAAACTCTGTTTCCTCAGCAGTAACCCAGTGCCTATGTTGATTTCTGAATAAGTTTTCCACGGACCCAGTATTTTTGAACTTGGAAACAATTCTTCCAACAGTTACATGTGAAATAATTTTATTGGTATGACTCTCGTTGAAATTCGCTGCGCTTTCTCTATAGCTTTCGTAATTTTCTCCCACAATCAAAACAATTTCGATCTTTTCTTGCTGAATTAACTTCGACATAGTCAACCAAAAACTTGCTGGTATTATCAACGTCACTATGTATAGATATGGAGTTCTTACTTAGACTTTTGTAGCAACAAGTTTACGTATTTTCTGTCAAATGAAATCTTGTGGAATATGAGTGAAATTTTGATGCAATTCTTGAACACTGACTTTTTAAATTTATGTTCTGGTGCATTTCATACTCAAGTGTACTACATTTTGATTTTGTGGAGAAGAAGGAATTTTACTATACTCTTCTATTATAGAATCCTGATGTGATAAATAAGTAGGTAGGTAGGTATTTGTTTGAAAAGTACACGAAATAGTATGTTGGAAAGTGAATTTGGTGACATAATTGAGGAATATGTTCACGAACACCGATGTAGATCACTGAATGAACCTGATTCGGTTTATTTTCGATGTTTATATTTGCCAAAAAAATTGTGAAAATATTCAGAATGAAATAGTGAGTCAAATTTAAGAGACTTATAATTTACATGTTTGTGTGCGAAGTGAAACGCTCATCCACGATTATCATCGGAACTTGATTATAATCTGGAAAACACCATGTTTTTGGAGTGTCATGTCATCACAATTGTCGTGGAATTCTGATATAACTGTTAGATACGAACCGATGTAACAGCAAGAGTTCTGACAAAATCCTATTTTTCAAATATAATGCCCTCTGGTGAGGAGAAAATGAGAAAGTTCTGTCATTATTATTGAAATGCAGATGTTTCAGTATAGTCAAGCTATTTATAAGAGAAAAATTTGATATTTTTAAATAGATGGAAAAATATTCAAAAAAATATCTATTTCCAATTTTTTCGAATTATCTCTTGTGTGCAATGCATAAAATTGAATTATCAGTGACTTTTTCAAATAACTTTTTTCGATATCTTGCCATCTTACCCCACTTTTCGCCTCTTCATAGAATTTTTTTTCAATTTGCCGCCATACTATCGTTCATTTGACATGTGTCTTTTCCCCAGAATATTTTTACCAATACTCCAATAATAAACTTTTTTCCCATATGGTACATACTTTTTGGCGGGCACTGTATATATACAGTGCGGCTCTGTATAGCCCCCCGCGGCTCTGTATAGCCGCTCCCCCCTTTTAACTTTTGAACGGTTCGACGTAGAACAATGGGACAAAAACCTTTTTAATGATATCCCCGATACTACTCTTTGAAATGCAAGACATTGTGATTGCTCAAAAATTTCAAATAGCACGGGGGGTCAACTGAAACATTGTTGAAAAGATAATTCAATTCCCTTTTCAACCATCAATTTTTTTTTAAATTTCGTCAATACATTTTTCACAATATGCATTTGAAATGTTGAGTATAAGTGCGGATCTGAACAGTCCCTTACCTCGATAACTTTTGAACGGTTCGATGTGGAACAATGGGACATAAAATATTTTGAATGGTAATACCGTTCCTACTTTTTGAGAAAAGATATATTACAATTACCTGACAGAGGGTGTTGGGGGCACATCAACTTTAAAATTTCGAAAGGCATAGAGATCGAGTGGCACATCGTTGAAAATGTAATTCAATTTTACTTCCAACCATGTTTGTTCTACGGAATCACAATTGCGATGAGGAACACGAAATATTGTCAATAGAGGAAGATTCATATCTTAAATAATTTATCATTATCGAATTCGTTTCAAAGCTTAATCAGATAGAGATTTCGAATCCACATAAAAATCCACTTTCCGACACAAATAATACCCAATTCATTTATTTCTAATAATCATAATCATAACGGGTACCATTCATTGGATTTTATGAATTGATAATGAAGCCTAATATGGAGTTGGATGATTTTGTCGATGTTTAAGACCTTCTAATGTATGAAAGATTTGAAAACCATATGCAACTCAACCTATGCCCATGTGTTTCACATCAAACCGTTCAAACGTTATCAAGGTAAGGATACCATTCAGTTATACTTGACATTCCAAATTCAGATTGTGAAAAAAAAAATATTCTCGAAATTCAAAAAAACTCAGATGGTTGAAATGAGAATTGAATTATATTTTCAACGATGTGCCTCCCCCTTCCGCGCCATCATTCTAAACGGTTTTTGTGTCATTATTCTACGTCGAACCGTTCAAAAGTTAACAGGGGGACTATAAAAGCCGCACTGTATACAGCTTGTCTCGTTGTTCATGAGTCCTCCCATAAATCTCAGTTGTTAAGCTTGGAGTGCACTTCTGATTTGGAAAATTAGGGGAAAATACAATTTGACGATTCAGAAGGATATTTTCATAATTGCAGTTCATTTCTTGGGGTCATGAGGCCAGAAAAATACCTTCCTATAATTAAACCTCGATGCCTTTCAAGTCTATAAGGAAATATAGTACATTCTTACATGATTTCAGGTTCGATATATCATCAAGGATTTGGGTTACTATTAGGGTTCATTACATCAAAATGAAAAATGCGGAACTCTTATGAGATCATTCACGTGTCCATCCATCCGTCTGTATGTCACAAGCATTTTTTTCAGAATCTCGATATAAAAAAAAATAGTATGGTGTTGGAGATCATTGACCCCGGTGAACTGGAAGAAGAGTTAATCGGGTTCTAAGTAGAGATGAAATGATGTCCGTAACTCTTCACAATTATTTATTGAAAGTTTCTGGTTGGCACCCCTTTTATTCGGACTGTGTGGTCTCCTCTCAATTTCGATGGCTCCTCTAGTTGTTTTCGAAAAGAAGTTCTTGTCACTCATTAGTCAACATGTATCTCCAAAATCAATGGGGTGTCCTGTCATTGGTACGTATTGGAACAGTGAATATATGACTTCTTTGTTCTTGTTTGCGAATGTTGATTCTCATATTCGTATGGCCAATGAACGTCTTCTCGCAGTCTCCACACGGTATTCCGTGGATCCCTGGGCACTCCATTTTGTTGTAAACGTTGTTTGAAGATTATGCTGGAGGAAAAATCTGCCAATCCTGCCTCTTTTCCCATTTGAGAGAGATCCAGTTATTTTTTCTGTCAGAGTTGGGATGCTGTATTTATAGTTTTCTTGGAGTATTCATCCATCTAGGATTTGTTCCGATGGTGGTCGACTGCTCTTGTATGTGGTCATCGTCCGATAATCTTCTTGGTCATGTTTTCGCTAATGAATGGATTTGTTGTGAGTTTGCATTCAAGTACTGATTGGAATGAGTTTTCTTACTATACATTATGTCCTTATTAAAACGTCCAAGGATACCAGCTGATTTCATAGTGAATTTTATTCATTGAGATAATTCGAAATAGTATATTAAAGTATAAGTGGATAAAAAGGGCTTTAAAACACGCGCGATTTTTCGAGCACGACGGCGCAGCCGGAGTGCTCGAAATAGAGCAAGTGTTTTTAAGACCAGTTATCCACGAATACTTTACGTTATTTTTTTTTATTGGTGCGCTTTGAAATCATATATACTGGTATTATTACTACAAAAAATAGAAATAAGAACTAATAATGCAAGAAGGTTGAATTCGTGATGTGACATCAGTATACCTTTCGTTGTCATGGAAATGAGAAAAACATTCATTTGCAATTTGTTACCAAAGATCAATATTTGTTGTCACCAGAGCTCAAAAATGAATGATTCTAATATCGATTTTTTGAATAGTGAGGCAGAATCGCGGTTAATACCGCGAAAATCCAGTGATATATATAAAAAAGAATATGAAAAGTTCATCAAATGGATGGAGGAGCACATATAAATGAACGAATTGTGAGTAATATTTTATTTAACGTTACAAGGTACTCCTGTCAGATCAATAATCAAAAATTTGTCATTTAGACTTCACGTTTCTCGATTTGTTGATGTTGTCATGGTTACCTTTAAAAAACGCGCGTTTTTTAAAGTTCGATTTAAACACGCTGAGGCGTGCTTTAAATGGGTAAAAAGGGGCACCAATAAAAAAAAAGCTCTTTATGTCCATGTGGCCAAATAACGACAATATTATCAACATATCCCAGCAAGAGTTTCAGTTCCAAGCTTGATATCTCCATTGATAGATTTACGATGACCGGTGGGAATAGTGATGGTGATTCCAAATTGGTGCTCCTTCAATTTGTGTATATCGTTGGTTGCCAAAAAGGCGTTCTTGATTCAGTGTTCTGCCATTGTAGTGACAAGTTCTTTGGTATTATATTTCTTCCTCATTATTAGAGTTTTCTAAATGGGTGC
Organism: Gonioctena quinquepunctata; assembly: GCA_018342105.1. Lineage (NCBI taxonomy): Eukaryota > Metazoa > Arthropoda > Insecta > Coleoptera > Chrysomelidae > Gonioctena > Gonioctena quinquepunctata. The sequence continues at coordinate 725,072 of JAFIRS010000409.1, forward strand.
TTGGATGAATAAACATGTGACGTCCTGATTGACAAAACTTTGAATACTGACTATTTCAATATTTTTACATTCGTGAGAAATAATTTGATGTAGTAGCAGTAACTTGGGAAAAAAGTTAGGAAACTCTTCAATAGAGCTAAAAGTCTAGGACACTGGGAAGACTACCAAGCGGCTCTTTCTGAGTACAACAAGGACCTCAGAAAATCCAAAAGAACAAGGGGAATACGGAATTAGTCCCAAACTAACGCCTCCAGAAAGATCTTTCTGAAAAATATACCAACGGTCTGATAAAAAACCTAATGGTGGATATGCAGAAAAGCAGGAGGAAACCATAAGTGTTCTCATCCAGACACACTTTCCTGGGTCCAAGGTTGTTAAAGATGAACTGCAAAGACGGAATATCATTATTACAAAATGGCCTTGAAATAATAGAGCCCTCCTTGAAAAGGCTGTTCAAGGCCAGTTTCATTTTTGGTCGCATACCGAAAGCCTGCAGTGGTGTTCATACCGAATACTGGGATACGTCCAGCAGACAAACCAAAGTCTTATCGCCCCATCAGTCTCACCTCCTTCCTCCTGAAAACAATGGAAAAAATTATAGACTGTTTAATAAAAACTTCCTCTTGTACAGACCGCTTCACAAAAACCGTTTGCCTCAGTTGAAACCATTGAAAAGACATACTTGGCCAAAAAAGTGGCTCTATGTGCATTCATAGTTATAGAGGATGCTTTCGATAACACCTCTCATGACTCCATCAGCAGATCGCTAGAGAAAAGAATATAAAAACATCACGGATCATATGGTTACATGCAATGCTGAAAAGCAGAATCATTGTAGCTGCTCTCGGAGAGGAATCGGTCAGAATGGTAGCGGCAAAAGTTGCCCCCAAGGCGGGTTACTATCGCCTTTGCTGTGGTCACTGACCGTGGATAATCTGATAGTGAAGCTACATGAATCTGTAATCACGACTCAAGGTTACGCCGATGACCTGTTCGTACCATTAGGAGCAAACATGACGGGATAATATCCAATCGCATGCAGACAGCCATGAATATAATTAGAAGCTGGTACGCAAAGGAGGGACTGAATGTAAATCCTAGTAAAACAGTGCTGGTCCCATTCACAAAGAGGCGTAAGTATGAACTGAAAGCCCCAACCCTGAATGAAACAATGGAACTCAGCTAACTCTTTCCAATAAAGTCACATTCACTTTTTCCATATCGAAAATATTCATTCCAAGGCTACAGCGGCAACCTGAACGTGCCGCAGAGTTTTTGGCAAGACATGGGGTTTGAAGCCCAAAATGATATTCTGGTTACATCAAACGACAATCAAACTCATGGTCACCTTTGCCTTTTTAGTATGCTGGCCAAAACCCCAACGGCACCCGGCACAAATCGAGCTGCAGAACGTGCAGCGCTCAACCTGTATGGAAATCACAGGGGAGTATTCACGTGCCCCACTGCAGCAATATGGGTGATGCAGAATCTTCCGCCACTGCACTTGTGTGTAATGAAAGAAGCGACAAAAAGTTCCTCCAGAACTGCACCAGGCATCAAACTTGAAAGCTGGAAAGTTGGACAACTGAAGATTCTGGAAAATATTCCCCTAGAATCCAGGTACAAGTCGTCAGATATTGTGCCAGCTGAAGTGACTTAAGAAGTGGTTATAAACAACCACCATATATTCACGGGCCTCAACTAGGAAGGAATGCATCAGTATGGTATACTGATTGTTCCAAAATGGACAAAAAGGCTGGAGTGGGAGTAACGGGTCCAAGTTTTAGGCTCTCGAAATCCCTAGGTGAAGCTCCAACAATTTGTCAAGCAGAAACGCATGCTATTAAAATTTGTGCCCAAGAATGCCTTGATAGAAGCTTCAGGGGATAGAGATCCATATTCTATCAGACAGCCAAGCAGAACTGAAAGCTCTGAAGTTACACACATTTGTGAGTCTAGACTGACTTGGGACTGCAAACTATCCCTAAGACAACTGGCTACGAACAATCAGGTTACTCTGATGTGGGATCAAAGGCAATAAAAAAGCGGACAGCCTTGCCAAAGAAGGCTCAAACACCCAATTTTCTGTTCGGAACCCTTATGTGGTCTGCCCAAAGCCCACATCAACGAAGAGTTTTGGCGCTGGGAAGCTGACCGAATTGAAACCCACTAGAATAAGGATTCAGGGCAAAGACAAGCGGAAAGGCTTCTGAGCTCATCGCCAGAGAAAGCTGAAGAGCTTCTCGAGTTGGACAAGAAAGACTTGAAACTGGTATCGGAACTGCTCACCGGACATTGTCTTCTGAGGTATCACCTCAAAAAAATTGATAGATCAAACAGTGAACTATGCCGTTACTGTGAACTTCGCTGAACACCTGTTTTGCGACTGCCAAGCGCTGTTTTGCAAAAGGCTTGAGTTTGTCGAAGGGGTTTAACTAACGCCCTCAGACATCAGGAACTTAGCTTTCAGGAAACTGGTACGCTACACTTCTAGAAGAAATTCATTTAATTTTAGTTTCAGATTGTGCAAGGTTATTGCTCCCAGAAAAGTGTCGAAAATGAGTATTTTTCAAAAAAACATAAGCTTCGAACAATAATGGATGATGTTTTTAGTAGCCTTCCACAGATAGGTGGTTGGATCTCTAGTTATTTTCTTGTAGGCTGTATGATCATAGTATTATAGTCTTTGGTATTAATACCGGTGAATTTATAATATTCTCGTTTTCTCGAAATACATTCAGAGCCAGGTATCCATCGTTGTGAATGATGTATTGTGATATATATTCTTGTATATCTGGTTCTACGTTGTTAATTATATTCTCAAGTGGTATGCATATGTGTGTGATAGAATAGGTGAAACCTATGACATGATCCCTTATAGAAATTATATCAAGCGCAATTTGACAAATTGTGAACCACACTATTTGATTCAGTAGTGTACCTCTATTTTTGACTTCTGTAGATGTCTCATTGATTCCATAATGGGAAGCGACTCTGAATAAAAGAGATGACAGCCAGAAATTATTAGAAACCTGGAAATATATCTTGGCACAGCAACAAATGAAACAAAAAAAACATTGAGAGATAAGTGCCATGTGAAGTGGAATGAATAGAAAAATCGAATTTAAACGGTTTCCTTCACATAAAGGATTCAATATAAAATTGAACCAGAGAAAGGTAGATCTCAGGTGAAAAACAACTACTTTCCTGGCAAATACCACGCAGAATGTTGAATGATATTCACCTGAAAATCCATGCATACTTCCATAAAATATCAATGGACATTGAATGCAAATGTTTCTTCTGATAGCTCGATTATGTTTTTATGTCGTGTTCACCTAAAATCGCATACCGGTTTCAGGCTTCTTGGCCCTCATCAGTCGGTAGTCAACCACCAAAGGTCCAAAAGAACTCTGGCTGAAGTGAGACACAACGTAAACAAACCATCATCGATCTTGTAACACCTATAAGTACGCCGGAAAGATAAACTTTAACTGGCGGTACCTAGTGACAGAAAAGAAACACTCCGAAAATCTCCCACCTCGATAGGTTTCTAAATAGAATTCCTCTCAGTAGGGTGGCAAGCCCGTCTAGCATATAGTGAGAGTGAGTGCCATGTGAATGGAATGAATAGAAAAATCGAATTTAAACGGTTTCCTTCAAAAGGATTCAATATAAAATTGAACCAGAGAAAGGTAGATCTCAGGTGAAAAACACTACTTTCCTGGCAAATACCACGCAGAATGTTGAATGATATTCACCTGAAAATCCATGCATACTTCCATAAAATATCAATGGACATTGAATGCAAATGTTTCTTTCGATAAGCTCGATTATGTTTAATTTATGTTTCACCTAACAATCCATACCGGTTTCAGGCTTTGGCCCTCATCAGTACGGAGTAGTCAAGCCAGCCAAAGGTCAAAAGAAGAACTCTGGCTGAAGTGAGACACAACGTAAACAAACCATCATCGATCTTGTAACACCTATAGGACGCCGGAAAGATAAACTTTAACTGGCGGTACCTAGTGACGAAAAAAACACTCGAAAATCTCCACCTCGATAGGTTTCTAAATAGAAGATTCCTTCTCAGTAGGGTGGCAAGCCCGTCTAGCATATAGTGAGAGATAAGTGCCATGTAAGTGGAATGAATAGAAAATCGAATTTAAACGGTTTCCTTCACATAAAGGATTCAATATAAATTGAACCAGAAAGGTAGATCTCAGGTGAAAACAACTACTTTCCTGGCAAATACCGCAGAATGTTGAATGATATTCACCGAAAATCCATGCATACTTCATAAAATATCAATGGACATTGAATGCAAATGTTTCTTTCTGATAAGCTCGATTATGTTTAATTTATGTCGTGTTCACCTAACAATCCATACCGGTTTCAGGCTTCTTGGCCTCATGTAGGAGTAGCAACCAAAGTCAAAAAGAACTCTGGCTGAAGTGAGACAACGTAAACAAACATCATCGATCTTGTAAGCACCTATGGTACGCCGGAAAGATAAACTTTAACTGGCGGTACCTAGTGACGAAGAAACACTCCAAATTCACCTCGATAGGTTTCAAATGAAGTTCCTTCTCAGTAGTTAGCAGCCCGTCAGCATATAGTGAGAGATAAGTGCCATGTGAAGTGGAATGAATAGAAAAATCGAATTTAAACGGTTTCCTTCACATAAAGGATTCAATATAAAATTGAACCAGGTCACTAGGTACCGCCAGTTAAAGTTTATCTTTTCCGGCGTACCTATAGGTGTTACAAGATCGATGATGGTTTGTTTACGTTGTGTCTCACTTCAGCCAGAGTTCTTTTTGGACCTTTGGCTGGTTGACTACTCCGTACTGATGAGGGCCAAAAGCCTGAAACCGGTATGCGGATTGTTAGGTGAACACGACATAAATTAAACATAATCGAGCTTATCAGAAAAACATTTGCATTCAATGTCCATTGATATTTTATGGAAGTATGCATGGATTTTCAGGTGAATATCATTCAACATTCTGCGTGGTATTTGCCAGGAAAGTAGTTGTTTTCACCTGAGATCTACCTTCTCTGGTTCAATTTTATATTGAATCCTTTATGTGAAGGAAACCGTTTAAATTCGATTTTCTATTCATTCCACTTCACTGGCACTTATCTCTCACTATATGCTAGACGGGCTTGCACTCCTACTGAGAAGGAATCTTCTATTTAGAAACCTATCGAGGTGGGAGATTTCAGTGTTTCTTTCTGTCACTAGGTACCGCCAGTTAAAGTTTATCTTTCCGGCGTACCTATAGGTGTACAAGATCGATGATGGTTTGTTTACGTTGTGTCTCACTTCAGCCAGAGTTCTTTTGTACCTTTGGCTGGTTGACACTCCGTACTGATGAGGGCCAAGAAGCCTGAAACCGGTATGCGGATTGTTAGGTGAACACGACATAAATTAAACATAATCGAGCTTATCAGAAAGAAACATTTGCATTCAATGTCCATTGATATTATATGGAAGTATGCATGGATTTTCAGGTGAATATCATTCAACATTCTGCGTGTATTTCAGAAAGTAGTTGTTTTCACCGAGATCTACCTTTCTGGTTCAATTTTATATTGAATCCTTTATGTGAAGGAAACCGTTTAAATTCGATTTTCTATTCATTCCACTTCACATGGCACTTATCTCTCACTATATGCTAGACGGGCTTGCCACTCCTACTGAGAAGGAATCTTCTTTAGAAACCTATCGAGGTGGAGATTTTCGGAGTGTTCTTTCTGTCACTAGGTACCGCCAGTTAAAGTTTATCTTTCCGGCGTACCTATAGGTGTTACAAGATCGATGATGGTTTGTTTACGTTGTGTCTCACTTCAGCCAGAGTTCTTTTGGACCTTTGGCTGGTTGACTACTCCGTACTGATGAGGGCCAAGAGCCTGAAACCGGTATGCGGATTGTTAGGTGAACACGACATAAATTAAACATAATCGAGCTTATCAGAAAAAACATTTGCATTCAATGTCCATTGATATTTTATGGAAGTATGCATGGATTTTCAGGTGAATATCATTCAACATTTTGCGTGGTATTTGCCAGGAAAGTAGTTGTTTTTCACCTGAGATCTACCTTCTGTTCAATTTTATATTGAATCCTTTATGTAAGAAACCGTTTAAATTCGATTTTTCTATTCATTCCACTTCACATGGCACTTATCTCTCACTATATGCTAGACGGGCTTGCCACTCCTACTGAGGAGGAATCTTCTATTTAGAAACCTATCGAGGTGGGAGATTTTCGGAGTGTTTCTTTCTGTCACTAGGTACCGCCAGTTAAAGTTTATCTTTTCCGGCGTACCTATAGGTGTTACAAGATCGATGATGGTTTGTTTACGTTGTGTCTCACTTCAGCCAGAGTTCTTTTTTGGACCTTTGGCTGGTTGACTACTCCGTACTGATGAGGGCCAAGAAGCCTGAAACCGGTATGCGGATTGTTAGGTGAACACGACATAAATTAAACATAATCGAGCTTATCAGAAAGAAACATTTGCATTCAATGTCCATTGATATTTTATGGAAGTATGCATGGATTTTCAGGTGAATATCATTCAACATTCTGCGTGGTATTTGCCAGGAAAGTAGTTGTTTTTCACCTGAGATCTACCTTTCTCTGGTTCAATTTTATATTGAATCCTTTATGTGAAGGAAACCGTTTAAATTCGATTTTTCTAAAAAAAACATTGACCTGCACTTATGGCAACAATGGATGTATCTACGAGTTCGAATCAACGAATGATGGCAAACGTTATTTTGCAGAAACGTTGTGGAATAGGACCTTCTGAAGACAAATACCTTGGAGATGAACAAATTGCATTCGCGAAAACATTGACCTGCACTTATGGCAACAATGGATGTATCTACGAGTTCGAATCGACGAATGATGGCATACAATATTTTGCAGAAACGTTGTGGAATAGGACCTTCTGAAGACAAATACTTCGGAGATAAACAAATTGCATTCGCGAAAATAAATCTATGTACCGTTTAATTATTTAGTTTTACCTGCTGATTTCTGCCTGCGAAGTAAGTAGTCATCCATCATATGAAGTGCTTTCTGTCTGAAAACTATGAAGATAGAAACAACTTTGTATCTCTAATGTTAGGCACCTTCATGGAAACATTTCTTCGGATTATATCTCAATGCATAAAATAATTAGGATCAATGATAAATAATGAATGATATCGGGATATTCAACGTCATCAAGGAACAATCGAGTTAAATCGTTTATTCATTGAAAATCTCGAATAAATGTAACTTCAGAACTTTGTATTTATATTCAATTCGTAAACAGTACGCCTATGACTTGATATTCGTGCACAATGACTTCGTTGTCAATTCCTTAGTGCTCAGGTTGATGAATGACGGAGTTATTTCCGTCCCGAATTCATTCTGCAAAAATCGGATATTCTTCTGCCGTCATGAACATGTTTTACTCGTTTGCTATTTTTCTCTATAAAGCGAGCTGAAGCGCATTGCTGGAGTCTTCGGGGTATTTTCCATTCGAGCTGAAAAGCCTGATAAATCGTTGTATGGTTGGTTCACATTCAATAACTGCATTTTTGAGGTATGGATTCAAAAAAGTAAACATGCCTATCCATCTTGCTTTGAATGAGATGCAGGTATTCATATCGTTAAGTTGGTTTCCTCTCCTCAATATATCATCTGTGGAGTATGACATGGAGAATGCGATGTTTAGTCGTATTATTTCGATACAAATAGGCCTGCAAGTCGCATAATTCGTATGTAAATGTGCGAAGACTAGGATTGAGATTCCAGAGGCTTCTGATTATTTGGCTATACAGAAAAGATCAAGTAGTGATGCTAGAGAAAAGTAGAGATGCTGAAACATTAATGTGTATAAACGATTCTGATGCAAAATTATATTTTTTCCGCAGTCATCTCGAAAATGGAATTTTCGGTATGATTTATTGAATCGAAAGTACCACTTTACACGAATGGTACCGAAAGTAGCTATTTTCGGTACGATTTTTTTCACTTTCGAAACGATTTCTTCGCTTTAGGGACGATTCTTGTTACTTTTGGGACGATTTTGGGTAGCCGGCTTCCATAATAACATGAACTTTGTATTTTATTATGACAGTGCTTGTCAATGAAACATTGGTGTGTTTTTTTGCTTTTCAAATAAAAAAAAAAATAGTAGTGGAAGTGAGGCTGAAATGATTCCACATGAGATTAGTGAATCTGCTAAAGCGGCTACTTATGAATTATTGCCGGTAAAGTCAAGAGAGAGGTATGAATTGCTCTACAATTCATTTCGAAAATGGAACAATGACCAAAATGTGCATACATGAATCAACAAGTAATCCTTTCATATTAAATGGGAAATTTTAAATCATCTTAAGCATCAAGCCTCTGGAGCAATTACTCGATGCTTAAGTCCACAGTTAATATTAAAAATAATATCCCAAAGTTATTGCTTTCCTTAAAAGAAAATCCATTGGCTGTAAACCAAAAAAAAACAAAAGTATTGGATAAAGAAGAAATAGATCACTTCTTATCATAAGCTGGAGATAATATCTACCTAATGACAAAGGTAATGTAATTAAATCTAATTCATCTTCTTCCTTGTGATTAATCTGTTTTTCATTTCAGGTTGTATTAATAATTGGTTTGGCAGGCACTTGTCGTCGTGAAGAGCTTTGTAAAATGAATTTGGATGATATACAGGGTGTAACATAAGTACGTTAAAATATTCAAGTGACGTTTTCCTGAGAAAATTTCAAGAAAACAGTCTATATAAACTTGTGTCCGGTAATGCTTCGTTTCGGAGATACAGGGTGTTGAAATTGAATTTTTTTGTTGGCTTTTAAAAAATAACTTTCGCAAAAAATAAGTTATTCGCACGAAATTTGGTACTCAGATGTGGGAAATCATAATTTCGTATTAACTTTCATGTAACATCTAGAGGGCGCTGCGTACGCTGTCATTATTTATTTCAAATTGCCCTAACATTTTTGACAGTGAACTTTTGGAACTTTTCATGAAAAAACCTTATTCCCACACCTTTTCCAAGTAAAAAAGGTACACTTTCTCAACAACGCTGAAGGTGATCGTTTTCGAGATATTTACAATTTTCTATATCGATGCATGTTACTTAGCTCCTAGGGCGCTAAGTGAAGTTGCTGAGAACATTACAAAAACTAAGTATGTGGTAGGTCTCGTCAAAATAAACTACTTTTTCTCTTTGAAATGTTTATTGAAAAATGATTTGTTTTCAAGATACAGATTGTTGAAATTTTTCAAAACATGGTTGGTTTTTGTCATAAGTTATTTGCAACTGCAAACTTTAAACACAGACTTCTTTCAAAGTGAGCATCACCGAACTGCTTAATCAATCCAAATTTTGAAAAATTATCAGGTTTAATTATTCAATTAGAAAGTGCTACATTTCGGATTTTGTAAAAAACAATTCGGAGAAGTACTATGCTTTTTATTAGGCAATTAAACATATAAAAATCAACGGAACAACGATTACAACAACTGTTCAAAGTGACGACCCCCAACAGTAATACAAGCTTCTGCTCTCCCCATCAAAGAATTCCGTACCCGTTGAAAAATGCCGGGAGTGTTTCTTATCGTTTCGCAGCAAGCTATGATGCGATCCCTTAACATTTCCTTGTTTTCGAAGGGGCTAGCATGAACTAGTGATTTCAGGTGTCCCCAAAAGAAAAAATCGATGGGATTGAGGTCCAGTGACCTGGGGGCCAATGCTGAGTGCCTCCTCTTCCTATCCATCGTTGGGGATATGCTAGGTCTAAGAAATTTCTTGCTATCAGACTAAAATGAGCAGGGGCTCCATCGTGCATAAACCAGGAGTGGTTTCGGAGACCAATGGAAACATCTTCCATAAGCTGGGAGAGCTCGTGTTCCAAAAAATGTTGGTAAGCATCTCCATTCAAACGTAAGGGGAGAAAATGGGACCCAATTAAATAATCCCCGATTATGCCTCCCATACATTAAAAGAGAATCTGTCTTGGAAATGAGTTTGCGTTATCGCATGTAGGTTATCTTCCGCCCAGATGTGGTTGTTATGGAAGTTCATGATATCATTTCTTGAAAAATTAGCCTCATCTGTGAAGAGGATTTTCGTTAAAATTTGACGATGTTTTTCGACTTTTCTTTGAAGCCATTGAGCAAATTCGATACTTGGTTGAAAATCACGTAGCGTAAGTGCCTGGACACGCTGAATATGCTATAATTGCTGTTCCTTTGAAATTCTGTAAACCGTCATGTGACTCACATTCAAAGTTTGATTAATTTTTGTTGTACTTGTCTCTGGATGTTCACTAATTTCTCGAGAACCGCCTCCTCCAATTTCACAGTTCTTGTAGTCCGTGGCCGTCCTACTGCAGAATTTCTTTCCATGCTTCCAGATTCGGAAAGTCGCCGGAAAAGATTCGCAAATGTCGCTGCACAAGGTGTGACGCGTTGGGGATACCTTTCCTGATAGATGCATCTGGCCTCGGTTGAATTTCCGTCAGCCAAGTCGTATGCAAAAACCATATCAGCCATTTCAGCATTCGTAAAGTCGGGCATGGTACCAAAAAATCACTTCATAAACTCCGAACTGTGAATTTTTCAATGAATAGTTGAAAATGTGGCAGCAAACTTCTCTTTTTATAAACGAACGCTCATAGCCTACTCGATTTAATTAACTCAATTTGCAAGCAAAGAGTGACAAAAATTATTGAAATCAAATTTGGCTATACTGATTAAGCAGTTTGATAATACTCAGTTTAGTAGAAGTCTGTCCGGGTACACTGCATATAAAGTTTGATGAAAATAACTAAAAGTGCGAAAAACTTTTCGATAAACATTTCATATGAAAAAAGTAGTTTATTTTGACGATACCTACCACATACTTAGTTTTTGTAATGTTCTCAGCAACTTCACTTAGCGCCCTAGGAGCTGAGTAACATGCATCGATATAGAAAATTGTAAATATCTCGAAAACGATCACCCCCAGCGTTGTTGAGGAACCATACCTTTTTTACTTGGAAAAGGTGTGGGAATAAGGTTCTTTCATGAAAAGTACCAAAAGGTTACTGTTAAAAATAGTAAAAGTCATTATTCTGGACGATTCTCCATGGGTTAAGCTTTTATGGTTTAAATGGTATTCGCATGTGATTCTATAATTAAATTGAAATATCAAAATTGACGTACTGCATACTTCATGTACGAGTTAATTTCATCGGTCAAAAATATTCCTTGATGCATCCGACTTTAATTACTTTGTAAACATTTATTTATAACAGTCGGAATAATGTAATCTGGCGCTTAGTGGCGTTCACAACACTATGAGGAAGTTGTCGCTTCCAGCAGAGGCGTACTATCGTTTCTTTTTCGAGCGGAAAGTACTGCACTATTCATATTATTACCATCTCATTTCATAGTTTCAACTCTTTCGAATGGATTATGGAAATTCCTTTTGTCATTCTTCAAACAGAAAGAAATGAAATCAGGAAATAAATATTGACGCAAAATTCAGAAGTCACATCCTTATTCTGAGTTGTTATTTGTCACAATGCATTGAGTATGAATGAATTAATGTATGAATTTATTTACACATATATTATACAATACGACAAACAACAAGAATAATAATAAAATATAAACAATTAATCAAGGCAAAGCAATAATCAGTAAATTGGGAATACATATGAGCATGATACGGTGAATAATTATGATCGGTAAATATATTTGTTCCGAGAAAATATTAATAAATGTTGAAAAATCTAGATATGTCGGAAGAAATGGAGAAAACCTCAATCTAAAAATAGATAAATCATTCAGTGAGACATATGCCTCATATAAGATCCAATTTGGATCAAATATAACTTGTTCTTTGGCTATTTCAAAGATAAATTTATTCTCCATACATTTATATCTCTAATAGTTTGGAAGATAAAGCCGTTGATAACCAAACCCATCGAATAGCCGCTTTGATTTTTGAAATGTACCAAAGCAAAAAATGTTAAAAATTTTTTTTTTTTCATTTTATGGCATATGGTTGTTTTTTAAATTTTTTTATAAAGAATATATAAACCTATTCGATAATTGTTTATCACAAATTGTTTTTTTAATGAACAAATCAAATATGAATATTTTTTTGTATTTTGTAGAGAATCGCCAATCAATAATTTCACGACATTTTTTTTATCTCAATATTTTTTCAAATAATATGAAATAATATTTTTAAAAACATTGTTTTATTTGTTTTTCAAATCATAATATTCTGTAACACATGAAATTCAAAAAAATATCCCAGTTTCATCGAACAATATAATTTTTATCCAATAGCCATTGAAACTTACTTTTGGCAGATATGCATTGGAATTTTTCAAAATTATCGGCCACAAACTCATTGATAAAACCATTTATCCTAAAGCAAATAATTCCTGTTACAACGTATTAGTAATGCAGCATTTCTCATCTGTCGTAGGTTTTATTTTAGTTTGGATGAAATTTTATCCGTCCTCCAAGATTGAGAATTATGGGAACTTCTTTAATTAGTTCTACAGTCCCACTTCTCACTTGCACACCATCACCGCAAGTGAAAGAAGTGGCCTCTGAAGAAATACAAGATACATCTCCTAGAAGCAAAACTTTGAAGAATCATGATATTCTTTCCTTTTCCCAAAAAATAACACTTTCTGCCATATCTCAAATCCACCTCGTTTTCAAGCAGCTACAACACCATTAAATAACTTGGACTCGATGGGTTGAAGAACATTGGCAACACCTGCTTCACGAATAGCGTAATACAATGTTTATCGAATACCAGATGGTTGCTGGAGTATCTGAGAAAAGACGAGCACATGAGGGTTATCAACATAAGCATATATAGTGATAGAAGAACAAACATCACCAATATTCCCACCTTGTTTCATGGGGTACGCTTAACAGGACGCCCAAGAATTCCTCAGATATTTACTGGAAGGTCTTCATGAAAATATAATAAGAGTGATAGAAAAACTCACACCAATCTTAACAGAAATTAATGAAAAATTGAGCGACCATGAAAAAGCACAGGAGTCTTGGTCAAGATATCTAAGAATGGACAACTCAAAAATGGTTGATAACTTTGTTGGTCAACTGAAATCATCGTTGAACTGTACTTCCCGTTGCCATTGTTCTGTCTCTTTTGACCCTTTCTGGGACCTTTGGCGTATGAAAAAAGAACTGTCAAGAATCGTACATGCAAGTGATGGTTCTTCATTCACATCCCATTCGGATTTTATTTGCGATACAAACTTTTCTGTGATAATGCTGAATTTTACTTGTGTAAAATAAGAGGGGCCATTCAAATTTACAAATTTGTATGGAAAAAATTCATAAAATTAAGTGTACTTCCTGAACTTTTTCATCAAACACTGCAAAAACTCATTCCATAGATGAAGAGTGTATATAGATATTATATACACCAATTTTTTCACCATCTATCATTGAAACATGCTCGATTCAAGGAAACTATGGATCATTTTTGCAATGGCAGAAAAACTTCAAGCCAAAAAATATGGCGTCTATCTCCTAAAATTTCAACTTTGAGAACACATAGGCTTTGTTCAAAGTCGAAAGTAACCTGACTTTGAAGTCCAGTTTCCTCATCTTGGGATTTCAGACCCTTCCACATTGTGGTCACGCAATGAAATACAAATTTGTTATACGATGTTTTTTTATGCGATATGTCTATACGTTCCGTTTTCTGGTTGGCTTGGAATCGTGGAAAATAAATTCTAAAATCATCATTTTAATTCCTAATACGGAAAAACATTATTTTCTACTTCTTGTTGATGGTAAAACCAAGTATATTTGTCTGGCCTATACCTAGTTACTCAAAGAAAAAGACATATACAACAAAACCCCCGTAATAAGTGTTTGTTCTGAAATTGAAGTATTCATTCTGGAATTGAACATCAAATATCAATTATGTTGTAAATAGTACGCGATAATTGTAGTAAATGCCCATTTTGCCATAATAATAGCAATGGTAATGTTATCTCGGTGTGAGGAGGAAATCTCCATCCGAAGAGAAATGACCAATCATAACATTTCAAATATTAGATGGTGTAGTGATTGGAGCATAAATTTCAGTTTGACATTTTAGCGTTCCGCATAGTCTGAAAGCAATCTTAGAATGCTAACTTTGCAGAATGCGGCGCGCGGAAATATCCAATTCAATTTGTTTGCCAAATGTGACTACCTCTCAAAAAATCGAGGTATTATGATTTCCTTAAGAACTTTAATTGGACCTTTCCGGACGCCGCAATGATTAGTGTTGACATTTTCGAACTCATCGTTTGAACACAACAATCTTTCATTGTTTCCCTATTTGCAGTCGTTTTCTTGCACTTTATTCAATACATTTTTTGTTACCATTCCTTCATTCTGCACATTCTGTCAATCCATCCATTACTGGCATAACCTAACATGAACCTGTTCTGTATCAACACTTATTTGCTTTCACATGTTTATTCATAATAATGGATGATGAGTGTTTCAAAATAGTTGCCGTCATGAAAAGACGTGGAACCCATAGTAGAATATTCCTATGTACTACATAAGTGGGTACAATTATGGCTCTGATTTCTGGACTTTGGGAAGTGTAGGTTCGGATTATAGTCTCATTTTGGCAGTTAATCGATAGTAGTTGGTGGTATATCTGTATGGTTTATCAATTCTGTTCGAATTTCTACTTGGCATTTTATAGATTTCTGAAATTCAGCTCCACAATGAATTATTTGAAGCGAGTGAATTGTATCATGTTATCCTCCTCCGAATCGATTCGGGCTTCAATATCTGATAATAGAGTGAGTTACTTTGAGGATTTCATTTTTGGTAACTTTGACTTCTTTGCACATATTGTCCAATAAGACCAATATTGTGGTAATCTGGCCCTCATTGTGGAACAGTAGGTATAAACTGGGACAAAATATGCCCAGGCAACTTAATTGGTGCCAAAATAGGTAATGTAGAGTATATAGTAGACTTGTTCATCGACTTGTTTATTCCCCGACTATGTGAACATACATTAGGTAATAATTAGGTTAATATTTACAAGAAAGTTTTCCCTGAAAGTTCAAACATTTTGCTGGTCACCTTTGGGGGAAATTTAAACTGATAAATAACTCTATTTATGCATGAGGCTGTGTGTTATATTTGAAATTCATAACAAGTAATTTCATACTATGCACTTCGTCTATTGAGTTTATGGTTTTTGAAGGAGATTTCGTGGTCTCAATTACGGTTTCTATAACTTGATATAACTTTGGAGTTAGTTAGTAGTTGAAGGTATATTTGGTCAGAAATAGGTGAATTCGAACTCTTTGAAGCCATTTTACCCCTCTGCTGGGTATAATTTTTCTATAATGTTAGTTGGGTAGAGGTCAAATGGCACATCGTTGGAAAAATAATTCAATTCTTTTTTCAACCATCTGATTTTTTTTATTTTATCAATGCTTTTTTTACGATATGAATTTCAAATTTTGATTCAAATGCATATTGTAAAAAAATGTATTGGCGAAATTCAAAAAAATAGTTGGTTGAGAAGAGAAAAGAGTTATCTTTTCAAGGATGTGCCACTTGATCCCCCATGCTATTTGAAATTCATATGTTGATGTGCCCCTCCGCGCCATCTATCGATCAATCACAATGTTCATTTCTAAAGGTGGTACCGGTGATATCATTCAAAATGGTTTATGTCCCATTGTTCACGACGGTTCAAAAGTTAACAGGGGGTGGAAAATGGAAGTGAGCACGAGAGAGATGACTGATACTCAATAATCCCGAATTTGAGATTTGTTCATTCACTGGTGCTGTTCATTCATTAGTGCATTCACCCTATAATAAAATATTTGCAACGGCCGGTTTCGAAATAGCATAACGGCGCGGAACCCTTTTTCAACATTTCTCTGACGTTAATAATTTTCAGAATTACGAATCCCATGTGTCCTCAAGCTTATTTTAATTCGCACTTGCCAGAATTAACAATTAACCCGTTTTTGAACTTGTGAACCAGTCTGCTGGTACACCAATGGAATTGAGCGACAGCGTGAAACGGATTGAACGAGACTTATCCGCCAAATGCTCACTAAGAATCCAACCCGCGATGTGAATAGAGTTATGAAATGTAAGAATTTAAATGTACAACGGCAATTTAGATAAACTTTTTTCCCGGCCATGTGTTGACTGATCGTCGTACATCGCGAGTCATGAGAAACGACATCGCGACGACGCGGGAAATCTAATGGATCGGGTGCAGCAAAATGAGTGTTTGTTAGTAATGCATCCCAACAAATATTTGGGGGAATGTTAACTTGATTGCGACCTGTGAATGAGTCGGCTTTCATTTTAGTGAAGTTATATTATTATCAAATTGTGGAAAATTGAATGATCCAGAAATTATGTACAATAATGAAAAATAGGTAAAATTGGGAGTGGGAGATATTTTCACCAATTCATTAACTAAAGTTACCTATAATTAACCACAGAATCAGATGGCAAAAGGAGAATGGGGACTATATAAGTTTGTATGCTCCCATTCATCTATATAATAATTATAGTTTGAAAAACTGAAAACACGCTTATAAAGCAATAAGGTTGAAATATTGAGAATAATAAGAATAAAGTCGTTGAACAAAACATTTTCCCTCATGTAAAAAAGCGTGAGGTGCTTGATATCAGTTATCTTAATATAATTACGGAAACTAAGAAAAATGTTGTTGGTCAACGACTTTCCTCTTATTATTTTCAACTTTTTAGTACTTATTGCTTTGTAAGCGCATTTTTTTCAATTTTTTTCAACCATAATTCTATTTTTAACTTTTTAGTCCATAAAAAACACTATGAGAGAAAAACTATTCGATTGATTGCTGCACATGAGATGAAAACCATAACTCAATTTTGGCGAATGTGCATTCGCGATATTTTGAAATGTTAATTATGCTGTGAAAAACTTGTTCTTTCGCCATATTTTTTAATGAAAGTTCTTTTTTCTGACGATTTAGGTGAGAATACCAGGTCATAGTTAAGGAATTATTGCATTGTCATCGGTTCTTAATATGTGTGCAAAATTTCAAATACCTACATTTATACATACAAACATACAGGTGAAGCTAATAAAGCGTATATATATATACAGGGTGTTACCAAATAAGTGCGAAAGTTTTTAGGGGGTGATTCCTTGTCGAAAATTAAAGGGGGTCTTTCATGTTAACAAAAGCTCTTAGGCCTTTCCTTAAAAAGTTACACGCTTCCAAAAATGACAAAAAATGTGTTTCTTGAAATTGCTGAGTAGTTGAAGAAATGGCATTTCGTGGGCATGGTCTACCAATGGAGAGGCTTCCTATGAATTTTGCTGTGATCTTTAAAAGGGGTGAAACATGCAACCCCAATTCCATTTTTTACCAGAACTTTTTAACGAAACAAAATTTCTCAATTTAATATGTGTTGAAAAGAACGATTCATTGCAAAACTCCTGTGTTGTGTCCGTAAAAGCAATAGTTTCCTTATAGAAAAATATAATACAACATTGTGCATGAACGGATCTTCTGTAAACGGAATCGAAAAAATCTAGTAGGTGGCTGTCACGTTCTGTTTGTACAACTTGTCACTTTAATCGTAGTATTTTAAAATTATTCCGCTTGTTTTAACTTCCAATGTAGGCATGTACCAGTACCATGTTTTGTTTCAATAGAATATCAAATTAAAAATACAAACAAAACTAAATTATGTGTATTACAACAAAGATAAAGGCAACAAGATCAAACGGAACGGAGTTATAAAACTGCTCGAAGTGACCACCTCCAACAATATCAGAGCCGAAACTTTGAAGATCATTTCTTGTTATATCCAAAAGCCATTAACGCACATTTTTAACCTGTGTATGAAAGTGGGAAAGTATCCATCGGCATTCAAAACACAGTGGTCATTCCTCTCCACAAAAAAGGTAATACACGGAAAGTAGGCAATTACCGACCGATATCTCTAATAACCCATCTTTCTAAAATATTTGAGAAGATTTAAAAAAACAGATTAAGTTCTTTTCTGAACAAATTCAATATTATTTCTAAAAATCAATTTGGTTTCCAGGAAAATAGATCAACCCAGGATGCAATTTTAGCTTTAACATCTAAAATAACCGCAGCTCTGAATGAAAGTACTCCATGTCTGTGCATATTCGTAGATTTGTCAAAAGCTTTCGACACCGTTAGCCATGTTCTACTCTTACAGTCATTGGAAGACGTTGGTGTTAGAGGCATTTGCTTAGAACTCTCCAAGAGCTACTTAAGCGATAGAACTCAGGCCGTGAGTGTTGATGGTGTGGTTAGCGATGCCGAAAAAATTGACTATGGAGTGCCGCAAGGAACAATCCTAGGACCCAGTTTATTCAACATTTATATAAATGGACTGTTCTCACTCCATAGTAGTGGGGAAATTTTCGGATTTGCTGATGACACAGCAATTTTTTATAGGTCTGATAACTGGGATAACCTGAAACAAAAAGCCGAATCTGACTTTTATTCTATAAAAAAATGGTTTGACTATAAATTACTTACGATCAACATGGAAAAAACAAACTATTTGCCATTCAGTTGTAACTCTCGTGGCCTGCCTAGTCTTAGCAAACTTGATATAAACATGGACAATGCACCTTTTTCTATAGAACCTGTGAAACAAATCAAATATTTGGGCGTCATCATTGATTGTCACATGAAATGGGACTCGCACATAATGTATGTCGTAAAAAAGTTGAGAAGTATATTGTATAAATTCAAAAATCTCAAAGACAACATGCCTTTCAATCAAATGAAAACGTTGTATCACTCTCTGGTAGATAAATAATATAAAAATATGTTTATTCATAATATTATATTGATTCACAACGAACTTTTTATATTTATAATATGTATATGTGTGTATAGCTGAGTGACTGATTGTGTCATTTTATTATCACTACTTTGTACATTTTTTTTTCAATATAATTTCGCTTAACTGTTTTATACACCATACTATATTGTTCTTAAGTTTCTATTGTTTACTTTTATGTCTATTTCTGACTTTTACCCATTTTATCTATGTACTGTACCCAGCTCACAAATCTGCTTTTTTATAATTTTATTCTGAATCATAATGAACATTTTAACTTTATTATAGTATATGCGTGTATAGGTGTGTGACTGATTGTTTTGTATGTTTTGTTTTATTTACTTTTACATACTACTGTTATTCATCATTTAAAAATTTCATACTTCTGCTTAGATATCATTTTTATACCATTTTTTTATTGTTTGAATAATTGTGAAACAAGTGCTTCAGCACTTATCACTCTTCTTTCTTTACTCACGATATTTTTGAGCACATATTCTTGTATATTCAATCCAACTTACGTGAATAAAGCTTATTATTATTATTATTATTATTATTAGACAGAAATCAAGTCTTCGTCTCATAGACTGGTGCAAACGTTGAAATATGTGTGTTTTGGATTGTCTCGCAGGTTGCAATGATGCGATTCCTTAAATCATTCACACATTCAATGGGGGTCATATAAACCAAGGACTTCAGGTGACCCCACATGCAAAAGTCCAAGGGGTTCAAGTCTGGAGATCTGGGAGGCCAAGGTTGAGGTCCTGTTCTGTTTAACCAACGATTTGGATACACGTCGTCCGAATACTAACGAGTAGTTATGCTGAAATGGAAAGGCGCACCATCGTGCATAAACCACATTCGTGGACGAATAGCTTGCGGAACATTTTCAAGTAAAATGGGATGCTGCTCCTGGAGGAAATTTGTATAGGTTGCACCAGTTAGCCTTAACGGTAGAAAATACGGTCAAATAATATTTTCGCCAATAATTCCGACCCACACGTTGTGTGAAAATTCATATTGATACCGACCTTCTTGAATTGCATGTGGGCTATCTTCGGCCCATAGATGATTGTTATGGAAATTTGAAATTCCTTGCCTTGAACAGTTGGATTTGGGTGAGCATTTGAAGACTCCATTGACAAAAGTCTACTCGATGGGGAAAATCTCGCGGCAAAAGTACCTGGACTCGTTGAATATGGTAAGAATACAATTGATCCCTTGAAATTTTCCAGATTAGTTTATTGTTAATATTCAGTGTGTTAGCAATTTGTCTTGTACTCAATTCGGGACGATCTTCAATCATAATGAGAACCCCTCCTTCCAGTGCCACCGTTCGTATTATTCAGTTGTTCGTTTTTGAAAAGTCCCTCTTTCATAGAGACGTTGATGACAATGTGCAAAAATTGTGTGATGAGGTATCACGCGCTGAGGATACATCTCTGCATAGAGCCGTCTCGCTTCCAAAGAATTTCCATTGACACGACCATACATAGTGTAATTATTCATATTGAAGATTCAAAAGACACAAATGAACTTTCAACTACCACATAGAAATCAAAGCCACTTGACAGCCACCTACTAGATTTTTTCGATTTCAAAATACTACGATTGAAGTCACAAGTTGTGCAAACAAAACGTGACAGCCACCTACTAGATTCTTTCGATTACATTTACAGAAGATCCGTTCATGCACAATGTTGTATTTTATTTTTTTATTAGGAAACTATTGCTTTTACGGACACAACACGGGAGGTAAAAAAGTTTTGCAATGAATCGTTCTTTTCAACACATATTATATTTAATTGAGAAATTTTGTTTCGTTGAAAAAATCTGCTAAAAAATGTAATAGGGGTCGTATGTTTCACCCCTTTAAAAGATCACAACAAAATTTAAAAAATATTCATAGGTAGCTTTTTCATTAGTAGAATATGCCCACAAAATGCAATTTTTTTAACTCTACAGCAATTTCAAGATTTTTTTTTCCCATTTTCGGAAGCGTGTAACTTTTGAAGGAAAGGCTTGATAGTTTACATGAAAAACCCCCATTAATTTTCCACAAGGAATCACCTCCTAAAAACTTTCGCACTCATTTGGTAACACCCTGTATATATAAAAATAAATCTCGATTTTTGTAAGCGCAAAACGTGAGAACGGCTGGACCGATTTGGTTATTTTTTTCAAATGTTCGTAATAGCCCGAGGATGGTTGATACGAAAATTAGGAAAGTTGCCCGGACATTAGAAAATTCGGGTATATAAGAAATTTTCTGAAGAAAAATACTATCTCATTTATTACCAAAGAGGAATTAGCTCAGCATTACACTGTCACCCAGAACGAATCCGTCCAAGGTAACTTTTATTTTTATTTAAAAAAAAAATTTCTGGACCGATTTTTCGAATGTTTGTTATACTCCAAATAAGGATAATATATAAATTGGATAATGGGAAAACGGAATAAGAGGATAACGTAAAAAACGGAATAACGGGAAAACGGGATTAAGGAAAAACGGGATAACGTGATAACGGGATATCGGGATGACGGGATAACCAGAAAACGCGAGAATGGGATAACGTGAAAACGAGATACCGAGAAAACGGAAGAAAGCAAAAGGAAAAATGTGAAAAAGGTATAATGAAAAAAACGGAATAACGGGATAACGCAATAACGGGATAACGAAAAAACGGAATAACTGGAGAATGGGATAACGGGAAAACGAATAACAGGGAAACGGGATAACGGAAAAGGGATAACTCGGTAACGGGATAACGAAAAAACAGGAAAAAGGGAAAACGAGATAACGGGTAGCAGGCAGAGTCAAAGGCTCAACCTAGATGGAACAACACAAAAGTAAAAAGGAAAAATCAATTCAACGCGGACGAGAGTTTTCAGGAAATAGAAATTAGGGACTATAGGACTACGAATTGACAAATTATTATATATTATTGGCACATTCACTTATGGATTTGGCTGAACATTTGTGGAGGGACAATCTTAGTTTGATATTTCCGTTTCAAAGATTACACTTCTCTTCCACATTGATAAATTGGCTTGATCCTAACATCCATTTTGAAATTTGTTGGCATATCAAATAGAAATACCTTTTCAAATCAGGTGGAATCACCGGTTTATCTATACCCTGGGGATAATCAGGAACAATAATAAAAATGGATATGTAACTAAATGGGTATTTATGAAAATGCTGATAAAAACTGAGCCATTTTGGTTCATACTTTCATGATAAAAATTGTGACAAAAGTTCAAAATACCTTGGTATGAACAAATAATGTTTTCCTACAGTTCAGAGTCTAAAATAATAATCATTCCAAAGAAAAAGTGTGGGTGAATGCACAGAAGGGGAAACATTTAAAATGAGCTGGGAGCATATTATTTTCCGATTTTTTTAGAGAAAAATTTCTCTACGCCTTTCATATTTGGGAGGTTTGGCGATATAACCAAATGACTACCCTGCTCAAATTTTATTTTCAGGCTCAAAATCATAGAGAAAAACCTTTTAACAATTTTTTTTTAAGTTTTAGGTTTTCAATTTTTTTATGATGTCTACTAATTACACCTGCTTGTTTTTTGATTACTTACTCACCTACCTCACTTCAACTATTACTAGTTGAATAATATGATTATCTACTTTTACTATTTGTTGCAATATAAATTAATTTTGTTGTTATGGTTAGTTTATTTCATTACTTTGTATATCATTCCATCCTCTAATAGAATATAATGATTGTGACGGATGTAGGAGAACAAAAATAATGACAATAGCGATCTGTCATTGTAAAATACATATGTGTGCCAATGTTCACAAATGAAAAATCGATTATCCCCTATTTTTCTACCCGTAAGAGTGGATAATTCCATTCGAAATCCAAATATGATCAACTATGAGGTATACCCTATCTAATAAATGAAAATCATCCGAATCGAAGAACCCAGTACAAAGTTATGCCTGATAGAATCGGTTAACGGACCAGAATGCAGAGGGTGAGTGATCAATATCCTTCACTTTGCTACCCTTAGGGGTGGATTTCATCTTTTAAATTCGAATGGGACCAACTTCCAAGTATCATAATCGGACGTCTCAGTGAAAAAATATGCGTGGTCATATATAAAAAAATACAAAATATGCGCGTCGACTAGAGAACCTCCTCCTTCTTGGTTTCGTCGGTTAAAAAAGAACCATCATCAAATTTTCAAAATCTCTGAACAAAACACCAAGAGAGATTTTAGAATGTGAAGGCAGGAATAGTTGAAAAATTCTCGCTACACTCATGATAGAAAACTTCAACAGAAAAATGTGTTTGATATTCCGTAAAGAAAATTGGCAAGTGCCATTGGGAAATGTACCGTACGGAAGAGGACTGAATAATATGCATTCAACTTTTGAGTCATAGAGCTCACGTCTAGCAGTTACCTCCCCGAAGGATTGGTGGAGGTGGTCCTGTGGTTTCGCCTCCAGGGTTTCCTGATCTCAATTCATCATGAATTTCTTCTGTTAGGGCATCTGGAGATTACATTGTATGACAAAACTCGGTAAGAACAGATATTCGTTATTGGATAGAATTATTATGTGCCCTGAGCTAAAATGGAACAACTCAGAAATTATATTTAATGTCAAGCGTTATTCATGTCTTCGTCACCTACGAAAATGTATTCGTTTACTCAAAGTACATTCCCACACTAATAACATTTTATTGGTTTCATTATACAAAAATATTACATATACGACTGAACTTTGGTTTTCAATCATTGGGTCCTTAGGAACAATGTATGATTGTTGGAATTATTTCAGAATCAATATAATGAAAACATAAATATTTGTGATCTATTTATTTAATTTAAATCAATTGAGTTTGTCATTTTGGTTGGCGCGTATTCATTTCGTAAAAAAAAATCCCAAAATAAGTTGAGTTGATTTGTGTTTATGTGATGTGGGGTGTGCAAAAGATAACTGAAAGGTTATGATCAAATGACACTTTCATACAGGTAGGCCACCAACCACTACTTTGATCCCGGTAAAGATATTAGAATTGTTCACATTGCTAATAAGGGTTCCCTAATGAATTGGTAAGAGCAAGGATTGAAATGGCACGTAGGGCATTCAACAAATAGAAACCAACTCTCACTGATAGAAACCTCACAGTTCAGACACGGTTAAGAACACTCCGCTATTACGTATGGAGCATTCTTTTGTACGGATGTGAGACATGGACGCTTAAAGCTGACATCATGAATAAAATAGAAGCGTTTGAGATGTGGTGCTATCGGAGAATCCTCAAGATCCCTTGGGCTGCACATAGCAGTAATGAAGAGGTACTCAGACAGCTGAATGAGGATCGAAAACTCCTGAACAAGGAAGGTCAGTTATTTCGGACATATAATGCGAGGTAACAAATATCACATTACTCGCCTGATTATTCAAGGAAAGGTTGAGGGCAGAAGATGGATAGGTCTCAAAAATATTAGAAATATGACCGAACTGGGAGTAGAACAACTATTCCGAGTAGCGACAGATAGAGACCAATTCAACCAAATTGTCATGGAGATGGCCCATGCTTGAAGACAGGCACGGCACCGAAAGAAGAAGAATGAATTGTCTAGAAGTTTTCGGAATGAATTTTTCCTTGAAAGACCTCTCTGCAACTCCTTTGAATGAACAGATTAAATTTGTCTGCATTTAATTCTTCAGTTCTTTAAACTTATAGTCGAAGTTAACATCCACAGTTTGGTAATTCTCCTTCACCTTTTGTTCTACCCTACATCTTAGTTTCAGCCCCATAATAATAGATGTCACCCTGTCATGCTATTCACTTACCAGAGGTTCAACAATTTTTCACTAGATGGCCGTACTATACCTTAGAACGCTTATTTTCTCTCCTCCGTTCCCTTCTGTCAATGGTCAGTCATCATTTAGACATCAAAAAATAAAAATGTCGAGCTCATTCGGAATGCCAACAATGTTATACAAACGATTACCATGCCCCTTCTTTATGGAGTGGTATTGTTTTATCACAATTACGGGTCAAGATGGTTCAAAGCTATAATGCTTTGCTGACCTTAACAAATTATCACTTTTTATGTTGTTATTCCTCCATGAGTAAGTATTCACAACCAAACTTCCATCCTCTGATGTGAATTGTTGAATCTATAGTTAAGCTTATCCCTCCCCTCTTTTTAGATTATGTAAGTATCAGCTGAAGATGGAGCTTTAAAGCTCCGAAACATATCGTTTTAAATGAATTTCGTGGAGATGATTTCGAGTACTTCATTTCATCATACATCCACTCCACTTTGGGCAGAATGGACTTCTACCTTCGCTTAGGAATATTTGTGTTGCACTCTGGATAGTGAAGACCGCCAATGAACATATTCATATTCGTTTTAAAAACTATGCAATTACAGAAAAAAAATCATTTGTTTCAGCAGTACAACGCATAGAACTTCGACTGTGTCAAGTTATCATATTGAAAAATTATCAAGAAACAAACTACTTCGAAAAATATTATCGTAAACAAGAGAACATATGCGGGTCGAATTAAAAACCTACCCTATACTCAAGTCGCTTGAAAAATCATCATGATATTAGTGGTAACAAAATATCGTTGTTTTCGATAATAACTTCTTCTGAACTCTACCTACTTTCCCATCATAAATTGCATCAAAACCGTACATTCCGTAAAGTGTACCCGCGCGACTAATTCACTTAAATTATCATGTTCTTAAAGAGTTAATCTTCTTACCCATAATCATGTGGAACGTATTATGCATTGTATTTTGACTTTGACAAGCTAATCTTCCTTATATGTCTCTATTATCCATTACTGTTATGCCACAAGGGACCCTTATTTCGTCGGCTAAATTAGGCATGACAGTGGGGTCCCTTCATAAACATATTACCGTGATGTTATAAAAGGTGTTTCATATAGTCTTCAGGATGTACATTTTCTGTTGTGTGTGAAATAACGACCGCTATGAACAACAAGGAGATTTTCTGTATAAAAGATTTTTATTATGAAAAGGTTTGTGAATCTGTATTGGAATGGTTCGCACGTATTCAGAAAGTAACGGTTGATTAGAATGTTAAAAAAAACACTGTTTTCATTGAATCTTGAGAAAAATCATCTTTGAATATGTTTAAATTGTTGAATAATACGAATACATGACTAGATAGTTGGGAATCCAGAATTCAGATCAATAACATGCGAACAGCCATAAAAAAATCTCCATATTGAATACATGAAAAAGTTTGTTTGCTCAAGTTATCGTTGTCATAAACTCGGGGCCACCATTCAAATACTCCGAATATGGTCATTTTTATTCATGGACTAGGGGAGAGTGTGGAGGATTTGAACGTTTTTTTTTTTCGAAGTGAAATAACGTTACCAATATTTAATTTTAACATGTTTCATAAACAATAAATGCAATATTGCTGTTCAATAATTTTTATTCTCTATTAATTGAAAATTACGGATAATAAACAAAAAAAAATTTTTTTTTCCTAAATCTAATTTCGTTCGAATGCTCCTATAGATGGGGTGGATTTTCAACACCACCGCTCTTCTCAGATACAAGATTCATGGACATACACCAAGTTTATGTTCTCAGCGCCTCCAAATTTAAGTACAGAAATAAAATTGAGAAAAACACGATCACAACACAAGGAAAAGAGACAACATAAAAACATCCCAAACTAAAACAACCCTATCTCAAAAAGTTATCTGTACAACAGGACCAAAAATTTACAATTCACAACACCTAAAAAGTATAAACAATTTCAAATTATTTTGCAATAAATTAAAAAAATATATACTCGTTAACAGAAAAACCTCATTCCAAGTTCATTCTATGATGGAAAATTTATAGCAAACTCACGAATAACAGAATGTCATGCGCGCCAAAAACACCCTGTTGGAATCTTATTACTCATTGATCTGTTCACTTCATATTTTTAAATTTGTATATTATGAGTATTGGTTATTATTATTATCATGTACAACCTTCCCTATAATTTGCTCTCTCTTTACTGTTATTATTATCACTATGTACATCCTTTTCTATATTTTGCCCTCTCTTTACTATTACTGTTAACTCAAGATAGGTATGTTCATGTAGAAAGAATACTGATTAGTTAATCTACTTGCTACTTAAATCTACCAGTCAGACACACTACACACACACACTGTTAAATTATAGCATTTACCCTGTAATTTAACATTGATTCAATAAAATTATCTATCTATCTATCTTTGTACACAACTTCACTTACACGAAATTTTGGCAATTAATCACAGTATTTGGAAAATCTTCAAATCCACTGAAAGATTCTCCACCGTAAGTACTGTCATGAGGTGTCAGTTGTTTATTCTTTATTTGCCTGTCATTTTGTAGTTTTCCGAAAATCCGGTCTTCCAATTTTTTATTCCCCTTCTCTATTTTCTTCTTATAATAGGCTTTGAACTTTTGTTATTTTTTCGTTTCATATCTTTCATTATTTTTGTTGAGATGCGTTGAATGAAATCAGCTTCAATTTGGTCTTTGACTGGTGTGCCGTACTTCCTTTTTTGTTTCTTTTCGGTTCACTTTTGAGTGATTCAGTGATCTTCGGAAAAGGTCTCACAGATGCGATAAATTTTCGGAATAACCAAATTTTGGATTTGTTATTTCAGTTGCAGTATCCAGATTATTTCCACTCCCGTTCAATACAATGTTTGGAGTTCTCTTTATCTCATTTGGTGGATTAGCTGTGTTTGGAGTTATATTAGTCACATTCATCAAAGGTTGATCAGTTATATATGATGCATCAAAATCCTCATCAGCGATGGTATTTCTATTTATGGGCCACATATCAGGTTTTTCAAAAGATTCTTTGATGTTATTTATGGTGAAAGATGCTGCATATCCTGTACCCACAATTTCTGCAATATTATGAATAGTAATTGTTCTACCTGGGTGGTTCAGCATCCATTCATTACAGGCAACTTTAAATTTCCCCTTGAATGGACCGAATAAATCAACATCTAAAGGCTAAAGTCTATGGGAACAGTGAGGGAGAAATGGTTAAAAGTACAATAACATTTTCTTTGGCATATGAACTGATCTCCAAAGAGCAATGTGTCTCGTGGTTGTACATGAGTAATAAGAATAGGATCTTCTTTGGAACATCTTGAATGCTTTTATAAATGTTCGAGATATTGGGCGTCACCCATCCACTTTCTGGATAATTTGAAAATCCTATGTTACCACTGGGAGCTCCTATTAACAAAGTATCCATCATTTCTGCCCTAGGATAGCAAAACAGGGGTTGTTAACAAAAGGGAAACCACACCCCAAT